>VMDO01001054.1:129127-234044 GCA_007922755.1 Pedetes capensis
TGATAAGCATTATTCATATAGGTTACCCCTTACCCTCCTCTATGTTTCCCCCCTCCCCCCTTCCTATCTAAGTTTCCCATCCAAGTCTTCTCTATCTTTTACTATATAGTATTTTTCTATATGTCCTTGGGTTCCATTTCTGTTTAAGATAGAAACTTTTCCTGTAGTGGTCTTTGTTTCTATCTTGTTAGAACAATTGGAGAATGTAATAGTTCTGTTTAATTTGCTTGTATCCTTTGGGGCTTCGTTTGGTAATTCATATGTTGAAGAATTTGTCAATTTCTTCTGTATTTTTGCTTTATGGAGAGTACAATTTCTCAAAGTAGTCTCTGATGGTCTTCTGGATTTTGTTAGTATTTGTTGTTATGCCTCCTGAGTTATCTCTGACTTCTTTTAAATTTGTGCCTTTTCCCTTTCTTTCGGTGAGTCTGATTAAGGGAGTGTCAATTTTGTTGACCTTTTTGGAGAAATAGCTCTTGGTTTCATTTATTCTTTGTATTGTCCTTTTAGTTTCCACTTCACTAATTTCTGTCTGGGCTGGGATTTAGCTCAGTTGGTAGAGTGCTGCTCTGCAGTCTCTGAGGTCCCGAGTTCGATTCCTAGCACTGCAAAAATAGGAGAAGGACGTGGCAACCCACTCCTAAGGCAATCCCGAAACAATCTGCCATTGAAAACCCTATGAGGGTCGCTTTGAGTCAGATACTGACTCGACGGCACCTAACAACAACAATTTCTGTCTTGATATTGATAATTTCTTTCTGAGTACTTCTTTTGGGGTTGGCTTGTTGTTGGCCTTCTGCCTTAAGATGTGTCATTAAGTAATTTAACTCAACCTTCCCTAACTTATTGATGAAGGCACCCATGGCTATGAATTTCTCACTTAGAACTGCCTTTGCTGTATCCCATAAATTTGGTAGGGTATATTTTAATCCTTACTTGATTGCAGGAATATTTTAATTTCCTTTCTGATCTCTTTGATGACCCCTTATTCAGTCAAAAGTGTGTTGTTTAGTCTCCATGTATTTATAACATGGATGAAACTTTTCTTGCTTGAGTTCTAGTTTCATTACATTGTGATCTGATAAGGAATAGGGATAATATCAATTTTTTGTATTTGTTGAGGCCCATTTTGTGTACTAAAATATGGTATACTTTAGAAAAAGTTCCAGGTGGTGCTGAAAGGAATGTGTATTCTGCATCTGATGGATGGAGTATTCTGTAGACGTCCATAATTTTCAGTTGGTCTATGGCGCTCTTTAAGTCTATCTTTTCTCTGCTGATTTTTTGCTTTGATGACCAGTCTCCTGAGGAAAGTGGAATACTGAAATCTCCCATAAATATTGTGTCTTCCCAATGTACTCCTTTATGACAACAAAATGTGTTCATGAATCTTGGTGCACCTATATTTGGTGAATAAATATTAAGTATCATCATGAGTTCCTGTTTGACTGTTCCTTTAACTAACATGTAGTAGCCATCTTTGTCTCCTAATTATTTGGGGATTGAAGTCTTGTCAGAAATTAGTATTAGCCAGGCATGGTGGCATACACCTGTAAACCCTGTGGCTCAGGAGGTGGAGGCAGGAGGATAGCAAGTTCGAGACCAGAGGAAATCTACGTAATTTAGCGAGACTTTTTGTCTCAAAAAGTAAAAAGTGGGCTGGGGGTGCAGCTCAGTGGGCCAGCACTTGCAAAGCATGCAAGTACTAGGCCCTGGGTTCAACTCTTAGTACTGGGGGAAAAAAAAGAAATTAGTATTATAGCCAGGTGCAGTGGCATATGTCTTTAATCCCAGCGACTCAGGAGGTGGAGGCAGGAGGATCCCAAGCTCGAGACCAGAGGCAGTCTGCACAATTTACTGAAACCCAGTCTCAAAAAGTATATAAAAAAAAAGGAACTGCAGGTATAGCATACAGCTCAATGGTATAGCACTTGCAAAGCATGCAAGCATGAGGTCCTAGGTTCAACCTGCAGTACTTCCAGAAAGAAAGAAGAAAGATCACTACTCCTGCTTCTTTTTCTTTTCTTTTCTTTTCTTTTCTTTCTTTCTTTCCTTTTTTTTTTGGTTCCCACATGCTTGGCATATTGTTTTCCAATATTTAATTTTCAGATTTTTATGGTGTTTGTGGATAAGGTGAGTCTCTTGAATCCCTCAGATCAAGGGTTTTCATTTTTAATCTAGTTGGCCAGTAAGTGTCTCATGAATGGTGAGTTGAGATCATTTACATTTAGGGTAATTATTGAGAGGAGCTTCTTATCCAAATCTTTTCTGTATTACTTCCCTGAATAGATGATGGCCTTTTGGAGGATGATTCTGACTCAGATTCTCCTTGTTTCAAAGTGAGGCTGCTTGTCTCTTCCCAGGAGGGTTGTGGAAAGGCTCTCAGGTAACCTATTGAGGAAAGCACTTGGATGCTGCTACACAAATACATGCCCTGCTCCCACAATACAGAAGTACTCATATAGTAGCAAGTCCCTGATATTCTCAAGACATTCTCCAAGTAGGAGTAAATTTCATCTGGATACTTTCAAATCCTGGAAGCAGACTATATCTCAACACATAACATGCAAAATAGGCTTTTCATCTCTATCCTTCTGCCCAGGAGAGACCACATAGCAGAGCTAGTTGGTGTCTGGTGGGAATTTAGTTGTGAGCCTCCCACTCTCAGGTTGTATTGAGTCATTTCCACAGTAATCCATAAGTCATATGGCATCAGGTTCTTTTTTATTATCCATGTCATAGCACATGAAATAAATAAGGAATCAGGAAGATTTTCATCCTCTGTATAACCAAGGACATCACTCTGCCTGTGGCAATCAATTTGAAACATTAAAAAGCACATGACTAACTTGTTCAGCCCCTTTTAGTTCCCTAAATACTCAAGAAGTCAGGGTATAAAGAAGCTTTTGCTCAGGTGTGAGATGTAGTGGAAAAAAGGTAGGAAGAAAACCTAGAAATGTAGATAGAGGAAGACACAGTGTCTGCTGAGTGAATTAATGGAAACAAACACCACATAGGTCTACAGGCATATCAAAGGTCTATAGCCATACTATTCTAGTACCCAATCCCATCTGATCTCAAAAGCTAAACTGGGTCAGGCCTGGTTAATACTTGAATGGGAGGCCACCTGGGACCATCAGTTGCTATAACCTTGGGAGAAGGACCTGGCAGCCCTCTCCCAAAACAATCAATCAAAAACTCTGTGAGTAGTAGAGAAGCACTGACAATAGTGCTGGGCATGGTACAGTATCAAGGACTGTTTTGTTCTGTTCTACATAGGGTCACTATGAGTCAGACTCAACTCGATGGCACCTAACAATAACAACAACAGAGACCAAAATACTGCTCACAAAATAATCATTCTAATCCTTTCATCATTTTCTGTATAAAGGGGGAAGGAGTGGGTCTAAATCTGTACTTTTACTTTTCAGGACACAAATGGATCCATTTCTTAACTCTTTGTAAAATAACCTCGCAGAAGACTTTGATTACTGCAAGGCAAGAGTGCCTTATAGAAAACAACTTCCCTCTTCCCAACACTTTCCCAATCATTATCACTTCGTCATTGTCACCTCAGTATTTACTAGCTGTGTCAATTTGAGCAGTTAATCTTTCTAACAGTCACTTTCTTTAGCTACAAAATAGGAACAGAGTAAGATCTACTTTGCAGGCTTGTTATTATATTGAATCTCCTAGTACAGCATCCATAGTAGAAACTCAGTGGATACTGATTATTGTTATTGCTTTGCCATCATTATTAATCTTTTAAAAATTATATTGACTTATTTCTAAATAAACCTAGCTATAACTCTCACTGTGTTACAAAAGACTAGAACTAAAGGACCTTAATTCTTGTATTTAAGTATAGTGGTTCTCAACTTGGAAGGAGTGCATTTGGAAACATGGGAAGAATTTTCAGAATTCCTACTGATGAACAATGCTACTGGCACTTAGTATTGGGGGACCCAAAATGTCAAACATCTACAAAGTAAAGGATATTCTCATTCATGAAGAATTTCCCATCTTAGATGTCAAATGCCTGTCCATCAAGAAACACAAAGTTTTTTAACCTGTTCACTGCAGAATTCAGAGAGAGAAAGGTACACGAATACAGTGTCAGTGAACTGGCATTAGAGCTAGAACTAAACTTTATATAGAGTGGTGACACTGCACAAATTTTCCCTATCTTTTGCAATGGTCATCAACAGAATATACACATCTCTATTTTTTTTGTTGTTGTTGTTGTTAGGTGCCATCAAGTGGGTGTCTGACTCATAACAACCTTATGTACAACAGGTGAAACATTATTGTCAGTGCTTCTCTGCTATTCATAGGGTCTTTAATGGCTGGTTGGTTTTAGGGAGTGGGTTGCCAGGTCCTTCTCCCAAGCCTACAGCACCTGGTGTTCCCAGGCAGTCTCTAATCTAAGTACTAAGCAAGTCTAACCAGGCATAATTTACGAGATCTGATGGGATAAGATGCCATACTGGTATGGCTGCAGGCAAAACACATAGCAAACATAAATTATTATTTTGAAAGGTAAAGCATACCTATATGGTCATATTATACAACTGCCCTGGAAATATTTACTGCATTAATACAAAGCCTCAAGTTCAGTAGTCCTTAGAATATTTATTATTTAATCATTATAACAACAACAACATTCTCCTGGATAACAAACAAAACCTGCATAACTTTCCATCTCTCATGTGGGGTCTCAATTCCTGGTACCTTTAAATACCAACTTCAGTATATGTACTAAAACTTGTTCTCAAGTAACATGTTGCCATGTGTCTGCTGCACTAAAGAAGTCAGAACAGCCAGGTGCCATGATGCATACCTGTAATCCCAGCAACATGGGACACTGAGGCAGAAAGATTGAGAATTAAAGCCCAGAGGTAGCCTGCACAACTTCAAAAGACCCTTTCATAAACTACTAAATAGAAGAAGGGATTAGGGATCTTACTCAGTGACAGATCACTTGCCTAGCATGTGTGAGGGCCTGGGTTCAACCTATCCCCACAATATGACAAATAAAAGGAAAAGAAAAGAAAAGAAAAGGAGAGAAAAGAAAAGAAGGAAGGAAGGAAGGAAGGAAGGAAGGAAGGAAGGAAGGAAAAAATTCAATATGTGAAATATGTAAGGGATGCCAATTTACCAATTTTATTTATTTCAAGAAACAACAGCTTCAAATGCTTCTTAGTTGGACAACCAAGATAGTTATTGCAACAAGTGAAAGGTCTGCCTAAATCTGCAAAGATTTTTCACCTATGAGAAAACTGTCAAAATGTGTATTTTAAGACAGAAAGACTCTTAATTCAAGAGCATTCACTATGATGTACATCATAAGTAAAAAACATTCGGAAATTTCATCATGGTAGCTCTCCCTTTTATAGAGGCTCTTATTTCTGACATTTTCAATAAATAAAAATATATAAATACAATATCTATACAATTATTACAAGATCATGGAATCATAATGCCCTTGAAATATCACATTACCTGATCTACATTTTGACTTCTGGTAATATATTCACTGCCAATTTTGATTCTAGGATGGATCAAGCCGTTCACCAACTCAGAGGAGTTAATGCCCATGAGGAAAGCAGCTTTGTCAGCACCTGGTCATGAGAAAGGAAGAAAGACAATAAGGGAGGGAGATAAAGAGTAAGTAAGGGAGGAAAACACTATAAAAATTCATTCCATTATAGCCAAATATACTACCCAGAGGACAGAAGGATGGTGTGTTTAGATCAATGCAACAAGATAGATTGTTGTTGTTGTTGTTAGATGCCGTCAAGTTGGTATCCAACTCATAGTGACCCTCATAGGGTTTTCAATGGCTGACTGTTTCAGGATTGCCTTGGGTGTGGATTGCCAGGTCCTTCTCCCATTTTTGCAGTGCTGGGAATTGAACTCGGGACCTCAGAGACTGCAGCACAGTGCTCTACCAACAGAGCTAAATCCCAGCCCAAGATAGATTATAGATTTGAAATAAATGATTTAATCCTAAATATTTAAAGGAATCGATTTTTGCAAATGCAAATCAAAACCACATTGAAATCCACTTCATATCCACTTAGAATGACTATAACAAAAAATGTTGAAAATAACAAGTGTTGGTGAGGATGTTGAAGATATAGAGAAATTGGAAATCTCATGTATGATATTTCCACTATAGAAAATAGTTTGATAATTATTCAGAAGTTAAACACAGAATTACTATAAGATCCAACAATCTCACTATTAAATATGTACCTAGGAAAAATGAAAACATATTTATACAAATAATATTATGCACAATGTTCCCAGTAGCATTATTCACAATAGTCTAAAAGTAGAGAAAATTCTGATCAACTGATCAATAAACAAAATATGACATTCTTTTGATGGTATGTTATATTCAGCCAAAAAAAAAAGGAAAGAAGATTGATGTATGCTATAACATGGCAGAAATATGAAAATGTGCTAGGTGAAAGGAAAGAACCATGAAGGCCACATATTGTAGGATTTCAGTTATATGAACTTTCCAGATGAGCAAATCCCCAGAGACAAAAAGCAGTTTCATAGTCATGAGGAGCTGGGCAAAGAAGGGAGTGGGGAATACTACTAATGGATATAGGGTTTCTTTGGGGGAGATAAAATATCCTGAAATTAGTTAATGGTAATTGTTGCATAACTGTGTTAATATACTAAAAGTCATTGGACTATATACTTTAAAGTGCTATATTTGGGACCAGGGGTTAAAATGGCAGATAGGTAACAGTCATGCTTCAATCAAGGAAGAAGACAGGGGAAATAATGAAATTCTCTACTAAAAACAACAAAAAAGGGGTGGAGTGCAGCTTTAATTATCAAGAAAAGTGGGACAGCACAAGGATAACTGACCAAATAGGGGAGCTTAAAATGACAGAGAAGAGGACAAAATAACGATGACTCCATAATCTTCAGCCTTATGGAAGATGGCAGGGGAAGGCTTTGGAAGATGTAGAGCCCTTCAGAAGACACATGGCTGAAGAGAGAGGTGGCACAGCCATCCCTGATGGTGTGTGGCTGGCAGGAGACAAGGCAGAGCTGCCTGCAAGGAGGCACTGCAGGGAGGTATGGCGGAGAACTCATCTAGGGTGCACAGCTGAACAAAGGTGCAGTAGGGTCCTCTCTGATGGCATGCAGTAGGCCTGAGGCAAGGTGGACAAAGCAGAGGTCTGCAGGACTCTCCTAGAAAGAGGCTGGGCAATGCAATCCCACTATAGGGTCTCAGACCTGAAGGTTGTGTGTTTGTTTTGTTTTGTTTTGTTTTACTTAATCAGGGAGAGTCAGTTGCCACCCACGCCTCTGGAGCCACTGGAACTGTGAGTGGGAGGAGGGGAGACTGAAAGGTGGAGAGTTCAAAGGATGGATAAGGGAGGCTGGTGCTGCTAGATCCCCAAGTGTAAGAAAACTTGTTGGGAATAAGGCATATTTGGGGCCCAGTAGTGCTCGTGACACAGAGAAGTATTGTCACAACCTGGGAAGCCTAAGACACATGACTTAGCCTGTGGTGTGAGTGGGGACTGGAAATGCAGGAGAAGGGGTAAGACTGAGAGGATTTGCTAAATGCAGAGACTGCTGTGGGAGCTAGGGACTGGAGGTGGAGACTGCAAACTACAGGAGTGGGAAAGGGAAAGAGAAGTGCCAGAAATCTGTCATCACCCAAACTCACAGGAATGACAGGAGAGAACTCCTTTATACATGGAAGAAGTGAGATCTAGCACCCAGACCAAGTAATGGGCAAGACTCAGCAGAAAAACACACGAAATATGAAAGGTCAAGCTGGATGGGAAGATCCTATAGACCAAAGCACCTCAGTGGATAATTTCAGGGTAACTGGATTCTTAGAGATGCCTGAGAAAGAACTTAGAACTCTGCTTATAAATATGCTGAAAGGCCTCAAAGACACCACCATGAGAGCAATTGATTCACTGGATAAAAATGTATCTAGTTTGGAAGAAAAATTCTCCAGAGAAATTGAGATCCTGAAGAAGAAACAAACAGAGGTCCTTGAGATGCAAGGCAAAATTAATTAACTTAGTAATACAGTAGAATCTTCATTCTCCAGACTAGATGAAACTGAAACAGGATAGTTGAAGCTGAGGAAAAGGTACAAGACCCTATTTACTCAGATGCCAAGATAGAAAGAAGAAATAATATAAGCAAGATGTTTAATGAATTCAGGAGGTTGACAAAAGAGCCAAAAACAACATGAGAGAATTAGGAAATTTATTCAAAGAAATATTAGATAAGAACTTCCCAAACCTAAGAGCTGGATACCTATACAATTGAAACATTTAACAAACTGAACAGAGTAGACTAGAAGACATTCTCCCCATAACATATTACAATTGAAATGCTAAATCTAGAGAGCAAAGAAGCTATTCTAAAAGCTATAAGAAAGCAATGCCAACTCACATAGGAAGACAAACCCATCAGAATAACAGCAGACTTCTCAATAACAATGTTAAAAGCAAGGAAAACTTGGCCAGACATCATCCACATCGTGAAAAAGAGTAACTGCCAATCAAGGTTACACTACCCAGCAAAGCTATCTTTTTAAACAAATGGTGAGTTCAAGATATTCCATGATATTGACTTGTTTAAATGATTAGCAGCCACTAAGCCAGTATTGTTGTTGTTAGGTGCTGTCGAGTCGGTATCCGACTCATAGCAACCCTCAGAGGGTTTTCAATGGCTGAGTGCTTCGGGATTGCCTTGGGAGTGGATTGCCAGGTCCTTCTCCCATTTTTGCGGTGCTGGGAATCGAACTCAGGACCTCAGAGACTGCAGCTCAGCGCTCTACCAACTGAGCTAAATCCCAGCCCATAGAGCCAGTATTACAGAGGATTCTCAATGAAACATTGCATATGGGGGAGGTAAGACAACCCACATACAAGATCAAAGAAATGGACAACAAACATGAGAGGAAATTTTTAAAAATAGGCCAAATATAACTCAAAAAGCAGTAACTAGTACCAAATTGATGAATAATAATAAGCACCTCTCAAAAATTACTCTGAATGTAAAGGGTCTTAACTCACTATTCAAGAGACATAAATGGATCAATTGGATTAAAAACATAAATCCTTGATCTGTGGCATTTGAGAGACCATCTCACCCATAAAGACCATAAGAGGCTGAAAAGTAAAGGCTAGAAAACAATTTACAAAGCATGTGGAAAAAAAGCAGGAATTATGAAACCAATTTCAGAAAACTTAGACTTCAATTCCAAACTAATCAGAAGAGACAAAGGACACTATATATTAGTAAAAGGAACAGTCATCCAGGAACCTATAATGCTACTTAATATTTCCTCACCAAATACAGGGGCACCTAGCTTCATAAAACAAACTTTATTGGAGAAAAAGAAGCACATGAGGCCAGACACAACAATTATGAGAGATTTCATTACCCTACTTTCACCAAGAGACAAGTCATTAAAGCAAAATATCAACAGAGAAATGAAAGATTTGAATAGCACCATAGACCAACTAGACCTTACAGATGTCTACAAAATACTTCATCCACCAGATGCAGAATACACATTCTTCTCAGAACCACATGGAAATTTTTCTAAGATAGACCACTCTTTAGTCCAAAAAAAGGCCTCAAAAAATACAACAAAGTACAAATCATCCTTTGTACCTTATCAGATCGCAATGGAATAAAACTAGAACACAAAAGCAAGAAAAATTTCAGAAATTTTACAAATTCGTAGAGACTGAATAATACACTGCTGACTGAGCCATGGGTCATTGAAGAAATCAGAGAGGAAGTTAAAAATTTCTGCAATCAAATGAGGATGAAAATAAATCCTATTAAAATTTATGGGATACAGCAAAGGAAGTTCTAAGAGGGAAGTTCATAGCCATGAATGCCTTTATCAATAAGTTAGGGAAGGTTCAATTAAATTACTTAATGACTCATCTTAAGGCAATAGACAGCCAAAAACAAGCCAATTCCAAAAGGAGCACTCAGAAATTATCACAATCAAGATAGAAATATTCCAATTAGAATCCAAAAAGATAAGTCAAGGAATCAATCAGACTAAGAACTGGTTCTTTGAAAAGATAAATAAACTATCCCCAGCCAGTCTCACCAAAAGAAAGAAAGAAGAGACACAAATTAAAAAGTTATAGATAAGAATGGAGCTCAGATGATCATTAGGGAATACTTTGAGAAATTGTACTCCTCAAAACATGAAAATAACACAGAAATAGAAAAGCTCATTAACACACAAGAATTACCAAAATAAAGCCCAGAGGACATAATCAATTTAAACAGACTCATTATATGCATCAAAATAGAGATGGTAATAAAGAATCTCCCAACAAAGGAAAGTCCAGGTCCAACAGCTTCACAGCATAATTCCATCAAATTTTTAAAGAAGAATTAATGCTTATTCTCCTCAAACTATTTCATAAAGTAGAAAAGGAAGAGGCACTTTGAAACTCATTCTATGAAGACAGCATTACCCCAATACCAAAACCAGGCCAGGACAATCCAAAGAAAGAGAACTATAGACCAATTTCCCTGATGAGCATAGACACAAAAATCCTCAATAAAATTCTGGCAAACCGAATGCAGCAACACCTAAAAAAGATCATACATCATGATCATTCCATAGATGCAAGGCTGGTTCAACATACAAAAATCAATGTAATTCAACATATCAAGATGCTTGCAGACAGAAATCACATGATCATCTCAATTGATGCTGAGAAGGACTGTGACAAAGTGCAACATCCTTTCATGATAAAAGCCCTGGAGCAAATGGGCATAACAGAGAAATACCTCAACATCAGAAAGGCTATCTATGAAAAACCTACAGCAAATATCATACTAAATGGGGAAAAACTGAAACCATTCCCTCTAAGATCAGGAAAGAGACAAAGATGTATACTCTCTCCTCTCTTATTCAACATTGTGTTTGAAGTCCTAGCCAGAACAATGAGGCAAGAAAAACAAATCAAAGGGATACAGACAGCTAAAGATGATGTCAAATTATTTATTCACAGATGACAAATCCTTTACCAAAAGGACCTCAGAAACTCCTCTAGAAAACCCTTAGAGCCAATTATCACCATCAGAAAAGTAGCAGGATACAAAATTAACACTCACAAACCAGTAGCTTTCCTTTACCCCAATAGTGAACAGGAAGAGAAGGAAATTAAGGTGCTAATCCAATTTATAATAGCCCACCAAAAAATAAAATATTTAGGTAACAATTTAACTAAACACCCTGAAGATCTCCACAGGAGAACTTCAAAACACTAAAGAGAAATTGCAGAGAATACTAGAAGATGAAAGCATCTCCCTTGCTCATGGTTCAGGAGAATCAATATTGTAAATATGACTATATTATCAAAAGCAATTTATATATTTAATGCAATCCCTGCTAAAATTCCCATGACAGAGTTTTCAGAAATAGAAAAAATATTGCTAAAATTCATATGGAAGTACAAAAGACCATGTATAGCTAAAACAATCCTAACCTGCAAAAACAGTGCTGGCAGGATCACTATACCTGACTTCAGACTACACTACAGAGCTCTATTGGCAAAAATAGCTTGGTACTGGCACAAAAATAGGCTGGAAGACCAATGGAATGGAATTGAAGACCCAGAGATATACTCATGCAACTATAGCCGCTTGATTTTTGACAAAGGGGCTAAGGATATTCAATGGAGAAAAGATAGCCTTTTTAACAAATAGAACTGAGGAAATTGGATATCTGTCTGCAGAAAAATCGAGTTAGTTACTTTGCCTTTATAATTCCAAGGTTCTTTGTTCACATCTCCATTTTCTCACTAATACATTTTATGGTGATTTGCTCCATTTTCTGTTTTTCATATTAGTCTATGTGTTAAAGGCACATAGTCTTAGTCAACCATACTTCATAAAGTATAGGAAATTCACTGACATTGTCAATTATTAACTGAGGATTCTTCCTATACTGTGATAAGATACTACATCAGAATGGTAGTTGATAGAATAATTTTCAGGAATTGAAATTGAGGGAGATGGTATTAATTACTTTTGATATTATCCAAAACCCAAGAGGAAGTCAAATGCAAAGAAAAGTAGGTGGGTTTGGAATCAGAGATTTGAACAGAATTATAAGTCACGTCTTCAACATCATTCTTACTTTCTGTGCCATCTGCTTCCGGCTGCTCTTCTCTGGGTTTCTTTTTAAACTTCATGTTTCCAAAGTGCATGATGCCTCCAATGATTTTATAGCATCCACATTTCTCTTCAGGAAGAAAGCCCAAGATGTCCATGGCTTGCTATAAAAAGAAAACAGATGGTTATGTCTACTTTTGGCTAACAGCTGAAGCAAACACTTTTCCCCACTATGAATCACACATCCCCACACTAGGCTCTAGGCTGGCAGGAGTGAATGTCAGAGCCCTGTAGGCCATAGGTTGTCAACTCTGTTCAAAGCAAAGCAAGGAGGTCCTATTGGCATCTGGTCACCAGCAGCCTGGTCAATGATTTAAAAGAGCATTAGGAATGGACAAGACTTGGCTTGCACAGTTTCCAGTAGTTTTAGAAATTTCCTTCAACATCCTGCTCCTCAAAATCCCTTCTAATAATACATCACTAACTGGTACTGTGAGGTCAACTATTTGCCTTTCATGAGTATGTCAGAAAGCACTACATCTGTAAGGTCGCTTTATTCCTGTGAACCCATTTGTTCTTATTTTATTCCAGAGCAGACTCATTTTGAATACTAGCAATAGAGAGTATTTAAGGAAAGAAAAGCCATGTCACCAAAGAATAGCATCCAAATAAGCCAATACATAAGGTAAGATGTGCATACATTTCAGGAGGACAAAAATGGTTAAAATCATTCTAGAGGTTAGTTTAGAATATGTATCAGTAGATTGTAAAAATTCATATTTCTTACCCATAATTTCACTTACAGGAATATATGATTTAAAAAAGTGAATCTGATATATAGAAAAAGTGTTTACCTACAAAAATATTCACCAGAGTGGAGAAGTAGGAGACAAAAGTCTTGAGCCTAACAATAATAGTAAAATAACTCAATAACAAAGGATTGCTAAAATATCAAATATCCATTTAAATGTTCATCAAGGCTTTGTAATGACACTTGAAGTACTTATATGATGAAATTGAAAAGTCAAACTCAATAAACCACACAATTATAAACTTTGGTTGAAAAACAAAAAACACCATAATTGTCATGCAAAAGGAAGCCTAAGTAGATAAAATTAAATACTGTAGAGATATACACTAAATAAGAGTTTACCATTGAGTTGATATTTCTTTCTATTTTCCCATAATTCCAAAGTCACCCTACTGACAATGTATACTTTTACAGTATGTAAAATATAGACAGAAGGAGCCCTTTATCCCAGGGGTAGCAAGCCCACTTCTCCAGGTCCCTGTAGAATGGAGTGCTATGATGTTTTCTTTCACTTCTCATTATCATTACCAGACTTTGCTTTGACTACTAACAAGCCTTACTTCTGTGGACAGCAATTCTTTAGCATCATCCAGGCTCTCCACAGCAACTATTCCACAGGAGCAAATGTGAAAGTCGGAGGGATTTGCAGATACCAGGAGCATGTCTACAATGGAAAATAATCCATTAAAGAGCTTAGAGAAATGCACAAGGCCAGAGAAAATAACTGACCAATATTCACAGTTTATTCTTATAGCTTATAGCATTCCTGTAGCCAAGCCCAAATAAAATCCATATTCTAGATTTAGATTTCTACAATCAATTTTTGCCCTCTATTAACTTGTCAGTCATCTGCTAATACCTCCCAAGAGAAGACCAGACTGACAAAATCCAAAAGCAAATCCAACTGCAGCAGCCTGAATTGATGTGAAAAAGACAAAAGCAAAATTAGATAATGTGTGCTGGTAAAACCTGGAAAACAGTCATTTGGCCTAGATTCATGGCTGGGTGCCAAAAGGACAGTAAATGTTTCATAAAATTACAAGGAGAGCAGACCTGAACTTCAAAGGCTAGGATGCAGCCAGACCCTGGGGTCAACACCCAGGGAATATTAACAATGTAGAGCTAAGGCATTTTCACTCTCAGGAGGCTGAGGCCATCTTTCAAGGTATCCATAAATTAGCTACAGTCTTCAGAACTGCACTGCTGATAGGTCTAAGCCTCCTGACATGATTCATTTAATCAGGAAACATAATGAAGGTCAAAGTCAAGGCAGACTGTCAGCAGACATTATCAACTGATTTCGCAGAATCTCATTAACTTCTTATTGCTCAACACTTGCTCCCAATAACATTTTTTTGAGCTAGACTTGTTTTTTAACTCATTGAAGTAAAGATATACTATGTTGAAATGCAAACCTCAGAGACAAAGAAATTGAGTTACACAAAGTCTCACAGCAGCTTTATTTGGAAATAAGCCAAATGCCATCAGCAGTTGAATGGGTTAACAAACTATTGTATATCCACACAATAGATTATTATTTAGCAAAGGAATGAACTACAACATAGAAGAATCTCAAAATAACTATGCTAACTGAAATTAGGCAGGCAAAAACAGTATATAGTATATGATTCTGTATTATAAAATTAAAGAAAATGTAACTTAATCATGATAAAATGTGTATCATGAGAAAATACATATTTGGGTGGGGTGGAAGGGAAGAAGGAGCAGGAGGAAAGGATTATAAAAGATTATGAGGAACTTTTAAACAGTTGTATACATTATCTTGATTGTAGTAATAGTTTCTCACATGCTGTTGCTAGGTCCCATCAAGTCAAGTTTGAATCATAGTGACCCTTATGTACAACAGGTGAAACACTACCCAACATTGCGCCAGACTTGGCACCATTGTCAATGCTTCTCTGCTATTCAAATTTTTCAAAGGCTGATTACTTTTTGGGAGTGGGCTGCCAGGTCCAACTCCCAGTTTCTTCTATATGAGGTGTGATCACAAAATATGATGAATGATTACATTTTTAAAATTTATTATAGTAAAAGACCCATTACTACTAATCCCCTTCCCTGTGGCTTAGAATACACTTGTCCCATCATTCTGGAAGGAAAGTCTATGGGTCTGCCAGGTCCAGGAGGCATTTCTGGGAGAATGGCAGTAGATATCATCACAGTGCAGCAGATATACTTCAGTTCTTTTGTGTTCCACATGTAAAAGAATTTATACAAGATACAGAAGTTACACTAGAGAGTATAGACTAAGTTTCTTAAAGATAGAGGATATAGACATAGAAACTAAAAATAATGCACTTTCGAGATGTAAAGGGCTACTGCTACCTTAAGCTGAGGTTAAATGTGTCTTTTATAGTGAAGTTTGGAGTCTTTGCCTGGATGGGCTGATGGACTCCCCAGTTTCTTCTGAGGAATGGGCCCAAAAGCAGACAGGTAGGAATCCAAATGGCTGTGATCTTGAGAAGGACGCAAGCTCCTTTGAACAATGTCCTTTTTACTTGCTAGGCATGGAGTGTGTCTTACATTGCCTTTATCATCCTTCCTGGCTAAACTGATGAGTTATTTTTAATCCTCTTAGCACCCATGCTATTTGTAAGGATATTATTTATCAAGGGAGTGCTGACTACTAGATCAAGACATTTGTTTCAGGTGGCTGAAGAATAGGTAGCTGAAGAGTAGGCTTCAGAGGCTTCTCAATCCCCTTTCTTTCTGCTTAGTATACTCTTAATCATTGCCACTTTCTAATGCAGTTCTGGAAATCCTCTTTCATGAGTGTCTTTATAAAAGGCACCTATAAACTGCATTTGCTAAAAACTATTGACTCCACACTTGGACTCATAAACATCCTGTTCCAGAACCCCAAAGGAGCATCTGAAGGTCTTGAATAGTAAACATTGTTTTGACAAGAGACTCTAAGTACCTTCCACTGATGGTAAAGAGAGCAACTTCCTGGGACCACTCTGCAAAACCAGAACTGAGATCACACTTTGAGCAGGACTGCTTAATTATGCATACTACTTGTTCCTCTCCCTAATTCTTCCTCTACTTAAACCTAAAGGTCCAGTTGGTGACCCAAAGACTTGGGGGACTTTGGAAATCAATATGGAAGTACCTCAGAAAACTAAAAATAGGTCTGCCATATGACCCAGTTATACCACATTGGGAATATACCCAAAGGGAGATAAGTCATCATACCACAGAGATACCTGCATTTCCATATTCAATGCAGCACTTTTCATAATAGCAAGGATGTGGAATCAACCAAAGCACCCATCAACAGAAGAATGGATTAAAAAATTATGGTACATATACACAATGGAGTACTACTCAGCAATTAAAAAAATGAAATAATGTCATTTGCAGCAAAATGAATGAAATTGGAGAAAATCATCTTAAGTGAACGAACACAAACCCAAAAAGAGAAATACCATATATTCTCACTCAAATGTGGGAGCTGAATCAACCTTAAAGGAAGGAAAAAATCCTGTACATAAATTGGAACATAATAAAAAAGTTCAATTACACTTAGCGTAGAAGGGACAATTTAAGGACCAGAAAGAACGAGGGAGGGATCTAGCAAAGGGGTGTGATGATGGGAGAAAATGGGAGGGAGAGGAGGGTCACTGAGGAGGGAGCAAGGGGGGAGAGGTCAACCTCAATGTAAACAGCACAACTTTATTAGTATGGCAGGGGAAAAAAGGGGGGGAGATAGGAAAAAACTACAAGAATAAGTAAAATAAAATAATAATAATAACAGCACTAATACTAAAGGCTGGCAATAATGTAAATGGACTAGATCACTCATGCAATACTGCTGAGAATGTAAAAAGGTAGATCACTATAGAAAAAAATTTGGACTGAAGTCAAAATTGAGATGTACATATATAGATAAATATTCTCACAAAAAGACTTGCAAGTAGAAAGGACATCATTGGTGGGGGGTGGGGATAAGGGGAGGAGGGTCATGAGAGGGTAAGGGGAAACTTAAGTGAAGCAATGTACAATGAAATACATATATGGAAATGTCACAATGAAATACATGTCATAATGAAACCCATTAAGTTATACATTAAAAATTTCCAATAAAAAAACAACTTGGGGGCACTGGACTCTTATCTAGTCCTCTTTCTAATACACACATTGTTTAAATCTCTTTTTCTTTTATTTTCACCATTAGTCATCTCTTTAATTGGTGTATTAGGGATTGATGGTAATCCTAATTCCAAGAATGAGGGCTTTGCCCTAAACTCCAATGATATTTTTAGCTTCGTCCTCCATTATGACAATACTTTGTGTCACACATTGCTTCTGGTTCCAGTAATTTCTATCAAATAAAAGCATTATAGTGTATCCTCATCCACATTATTCATCAGATCTAGCATTGTATGACTTCTGGCTTTTCCCGAAAGTCAAAAGGACCATGAAAGGTAAACATTTTGAATTGATTCAGGACATTGAGCCAGCTATGACAGCAAAAAAAGGACTTCCAGAACAACTTCAGAAAGTGGTAAGAATAATGGGATGTGTTCAAAGCTAAGGGGAGTGTTTTGAGGGGGATTAATGGCAATATGTTTTTTTCTGTAATAATTTGTTAATTTAAATATTCACCATAGTTTTCAATGTCAATATTTACTGTTTTTTTTTATCACAATTGCACACCTCAAGCATATGCAGTTACTTTCAGGTCAGCAAAACTCAATAATGACATGGCAGCCCACTCCTGAACCAGTCAGCCATTGAAAAATCTATGAGGGTCCCTGAGTCTGACCCGACACAATGGCACCTAACAACAACAAATACTTCAATAAAGGTATTTTATAAAACTTAAAAAAAATGGCCAAGCTCAAGGTAAATAGAGCAATGGCAAATATAATACTTTGGAGTTTTTTGTCCTACTGGTGGTTGAACCTAGGGCCTCGTGCATGCGAGGTATGCACTCCCACTGGGCAGCACACCTATCCTGTTCTTTTTTTTTCTTTTTCTTTTTCTTTTAATTTTTGAGACACTCTGAACAGGATTGCTTAATTATCCATACTCTTTCCCCTGTCCTCAATTCTTCCTCTACTTAAACATAAAGCTCATGTCAGTTCTCCAAAGACAGACTTGGGGTCACTGGACTCTTTTTTTTTATCTGTTCCTCCTCTCAATGTTCTAGTTTTTAATTTTTGAGACAATCTCACTAAGTTGCACAGACTGGCTTGTGACTTCAAAATTGATCCCCCTGACTTGACCTCCCAAGTAGCTGGGGTTACAGGCATGTGCTATAGCACCCAGCTACAATACCTTTGTTTTTAGTGGAAATACCTGTAACTTTTTAAAGTTATCTTCATTTTAAACGATGTTTATTCATTTCTTAATTGACCCAAACTGTATGCATATATATTGTAAAACATGGTATTTGCACACCCACTCACATTTTAGAATGGCTTAATTCCCCTAATTTATTTGAACATTACCTTACATCCAACCCTGTTGTGGACAGAACTCTATGCCCTTGACATTTTTCAAGTAAATAATTCACTGCTTTAGCTATAATCACTATGTTCTATACTAGATCTCAATATATTTGGCTTTTTTATATTCCAAATTGAATGATGCCATGCAGCATTTACCATGCTGTGTCTTGTTTATTTTATTTAACATAATGAACTCTATTTTCATCCATGTTGTTGCAGTGAGAAGATATTGTTCTTTGTTAAGATTGAATAATATTTCATTGTGTGTGTGTATACATATATATGGATATATCACATTTTCTTTATACAGTCATCTTTGATTTAATTGATTTAATATCAATTAAATTGATTTAATATCTTAGCTATTGTGATAGCTAAGTGTGGAGGTTTTCTTGAGTTACCAATTTCAAGTTACTAGTTGCTTTTGGATGTTCTGAGTTATTAATTGCTCTTGGATATATACCCAGAAATGAGATTGATAGAGAATATATATTAGTTCTATTTTTAATTCTTTGAGGAACCTCCATATTGTTTTCCACAATGGCTATACCAATTTACATTCCCACTAACTGTGTATATAAGTGTTGTCTTTGTTTTGCATGCTCACCAACACTTGCTATCTTTTGTTTTTTGGACAACAGCCATCCTCATTAGGTGTGAGATGATATCCAATGTGATTCTGACTTTAATTTCCTTGATATTAACAATGTCCAGCATGTTTTTGATAAATTTATTGGCTATTTGCATGTCTTGTTTTGAGAAATATCTTTTTAGATTCTTTGCCCACTTTAAATTTATTTATTGCAACTGAATTATTTGAGTTCTTTCTATATTTTGGCTATTAATCCTTTATCAAGTGTATGGCTTGCAACATTGTTTCCTATTCCATAGGTTGTTTTTCATTATGTATGATTGTCACACACTGTAGGAAGTACTCAGGGTATTAGGCAAAATGTCAAGGATTCCAAAAGGCAAGGACATTTTGGTCACTGAATTATCTTCCTGGAGTTTACATACCACTTGAATAGGAAGAATGGGAAAATACAAAAGAGAGTGAGAGGAAAAAAAGAAGATTATTTGTTTAAGCTATAGAGATGGCATTAAAAACTAAAGGATTTTGAAGGAGCCATATCTGAGGGGACTGAGTAAGTGGGTCTTAGCCATACTTAGAACAAGGATCAGTCTTAAGTGAGAGAAAGAAGAGAAGCGGTGACCACGGTCATTTAGAGGTTAGATAGAGGCTGGGTCCAGGGTAACACATCACTTAATTGCTTGGCTCCTTCAGTGGGCAAGCAAATTGTCTGCACAATTTTCCATACTAGATATTTTTGTAGTACAGAATAATGATCATAATTCAGGATATCTAGACATAATCTTCATATTGTTAAGATGTGCCCCTTACACCAAACCTCAGGATACTCTGAAACTCTTCTTTTGCAAATATGGATGGAAAGAGTACCCAATCACTTTCTTAAATGTTCCCCAGAACAAATAGAGTGACAATATAAAATTTGAACCACCAGATGTCAGCCATTGCATAGTAATCAATTTCAGAAGCCCCAATGACTCAGAAAGATAAATGAATTTAGGATTAACATGAAATTTCCATAGCAGTCCAAAGGCTTCAGATGTTCTGTACATTAGCAATCATAGATGCTCCAAGAAGTTTTGAGGCTGCAATTGGTTCCTAAATTAGTCTTAAGTGTCAGATGCCTTGCATCACATAGAAATTAGTGTTAAGAATATTAGATCTGACAGGAGTAATCAAAAGAAGGGAAAAAATCCTGTTTCGGATTCAGATAGAGGTAATAGCTGCTGTTTACATCTCACTAATGTTCCCAGCATGAAAATAATTGTCTAGGTTGAAGGGTTTTGCCTGTTTGGTAAGGGCATTTAGGAGTTGAAGACTAAGCAGTCAAAACATTGTCAGATTTTTACATTCTTACCCTGAACATAATGGACAGGGGAAACTCTTCCAATCAATTTTCTAGTCTGTATCTGATTTTTTACACCACATCCTTTCCATCCACACCTTCGGATGCACTGCTGTCCTCAATGGTTTACCTCAAATGCAATTTAGTCAGCTTGTCCCTCTCCTCTTCCAATGACTTTGCATAGCACTTAAAATTTAAACTTCCTGGTCATGTCCTGGAAGTCCTGCATAATCTGGCCCCTGCCTACTTCCCCTATATTACCCTCTCCACTATACCACTAACAATAGCCATTTGCCATTCCAAGAATAAACAAGAAAACATTACTGTTTCAGAGCCTCTGCACTCACTGTTCCCTTCCCCTAGATTTTATTCCTGTAAATCTTTGCCTACTTGAACTTTCACTCATTTAGATGTCTACAAGGGTACTGATTTCACAGAAAGAAATTGCCTGGTTATTTTATATAAAATATAGCCAATCACCTACAACCTTACCAAATCTCATTCTTTCTACTCCTCACTATTTTCTTTATAGACCTACCAGTCTCTAAAATTGCCTATTTATTCGTATACTTGTTGACTGTCTTCCATAGGATGTAAACTCATGAGAGCAGAGGCCTGTGTATTTGCCCACCACTCTATCCCCCATGTATAAATAGAAGTACCTGCTATATACTTAGTAGTCCCACAACAAATGTTTGTTGCATGATTATGAAACTCATTATAAGAGCCCATACTTTGCTTTTATATTTCTGTTCAAATATGAAAATCGAATCAAACAACTCAGGAATATTTTTGAGTCATCACTATCCCTTATTCCTACATTCAGTCTGGAATAGTCAAGACCTATCTATTCGTCCAGAAATTCATCATGTTCTCCCATTTTGCACAGATACTATCTTAAGTGACTATGTTGCCATCTCACTCTAAAATTGCAATCATTTCCTTCTAATATTTATGCCTCCACACCTTCTTGCCCATCATCCTAGCTTAATCATCCTAAATACTGCCCTTGAAAGGAAGAATGACCTCTTATTACCCTACCCAACCACTAAAGTACCAAATGCAAGCACAGCCTCCCAACTCCCTGAGTGCAGATATCAAAATGAAGTCTCCACTATTCCTCTCTGCACATCTCCTCCTCCAGCCAGCTTGCACTTGCTGTTTTTGCTTTTGGTTTGCCCTTTCCTGGCATTATGTACATTTTTCATCCTTCTGGAAATAGCCTCCACTCTTGCTTGACTCTATCTGGTTAAATCCCCTTCCCATTCTTCATAACACAAACCACAGCCTCCTTCCTTATAAAAGCCCACCACATACCACAGTGATAGCTCCATCCTCTGACCACTTGTCTATACCACCCACATGGCTCTAATCATGAGATCCTAAATTATCTAATACATTTAGACAGACGCTAGGCATCTTACCTGCCTGCAAACCCTCTCCTTCCTTTTTCTACCAAAGTGAAAAACTGTGTTGCCATTTACTCTACCCACATAAATTTGCAGAACATTGGTGATATAATTGGTTTGATAACCTAAGTTGTAACATGAATAAATAGAAAAAGCCAAGAGACCTACTAAAACAGGATTTTTGGTCCCTGAAATGTGTTTCTCTCTCTTATGCTAGAATGACCTTCACTTCAGAGTCTTATACTTACCATGAAGTTCTTTTCTTCCAGACAGAATTTGATAGAATATGTGGTAGTTCCTCTCTCCAGGTTGCTGATACATCACCCGGGATTTTTCAAGTAAAACTGGGTGGACATAAAATGGATAACAATTCATACTTATGAGTTCTTACAAAACTCAGGAGAAAAGCAATCAGAGAGTTGAGTGTGGTGGCACATGCCTGTAATCCCAGCAACTTGGGAGGTGGAGGCAGGAAGATCACAAGTTCAAGGCTAGGAGTAGCCTACATAACTTAGCAAGACCCTCTCTCAAGATAAAAAAAAAAAAAAAAAAAAACCAAACTAAAAAGGGATTGGAAGTGCAACTCAGTGACAGAATGCTTGCAAGTATCCACAAGGCCCTGGGTTCAACCTCCCAGTACTGGAAAAAAAAGTAAAAGAAAACCAATATGATAGTGCAATGACTACTTACAGATCTCAATGTCTGCAGATAACATCATGCCTCTGGCATCAAAATGCATCCTGATGAATTTTCCCTAGGCAAATTCAGAATACTCTTTTATTCAAATGTTCCAAATAGTTGCAATGGCATGATTATATATAAAACCCTCATATCACTACTTTCCCAAAAGATTAAAAGGTAAAATACAACATTGGCTTGAGATGAGGACCAGTTAATGTCTAGAGGGAGCTAGAAGGATAGTTAAGACTAGCAGTAATCCTGACTTCTAGTCCCAAATCTTCCTATTGCTATCTGTGTATTCATATGTGTACTGTGGAATCTCTGTGAACCTCAATGTTCTTATCTAAAAATGAGGAATATAACATCTTCTCAGCATAATCATTCATCCATTCATTCATTTATTCAGTATCTCCTATGATCCAGGAAACCTATGAAGAATTGGAGACACCACACAAGAAAAATAGGCATGGTACCTACACTTACACAGTGTATATTCTAGAGGATATATGGCTACTGCAACAGCTTGAACACAGGAACATTTGGCATATTCTGAAATCAAAAGAAATGCTGAGATCAACTGGGGATGAAACGTCATCATCATGCCTACTGCAGCATGGGATCAGTGAGTGAGTCCCAAAGTCAAGACATGCCAGTGAGTATGGCATCAGAGACTTGACCTGCCACCATCTGCTGTCATGGATTGTGCTACACAGTCTGAAGCAAGATGTCAGTGTGGTGGGAGATTTTCTGGGGAGCACAAGCCAATTGGAGGTGGGGTGCCATCATCCTGCTAGTACAGCACTGGCAGTGCACCCCACAGGGTGGGTCACTGAGTGAACCCTGAAGCCTGGTGGAGCCAGAGACAGTTGCATGGGCATCTGGCCATCATCCCCACTGGAGGGACCCTGTTCAGAAATCCTTCACTCAGAACCATCAGCTTCCAGTCAGAGAGTTTATAGGGAAAATCCCTTTTTACACAGTGGAATTGAGAATTTTCAAATTAATGGTGTTATCACTGGCTAGGAAATTTTATATCAAAGAACAATGAAAACTGGACTATAGATAGAGACACCATTGTGGGCATGGCTGAACAATGACCCAGTACAGCTTTCTCTGACAGTGAGTGGCTGGAATGAGGTATGGTGGGGCATTTGGCAAGGACACATGGCTGAGGAAAGTGTGGCAGGCCTGCACAGATGGTTGTGGCTGATAGGAGGGAAGGTGGACAAAGCAGAGGTCTACAGGACTCTCCTGAGAAAAGGCTAGATGACACAGTCCCACTATAGGGACCAAAGGACTGAGTGTTTTATCATTTCTTTTTTCCTTTTGGATCCAGGAGAGATGGTTGCTGCCCTGACCTCTGGTGCCATTGGAACAGTTAGGTGGAGGGAGGGAAAGTGAGGGGTGGCAAGTTCAGGAGATGGTGAGGAGTGGCAGGTCCTGCTGGATCCCTGAGCCTAAGGAAGCTTGCTCAGAATAAGGCAGGTCTGGGTCTGTGGGGCTTGTGATGTGGAGAAGTAGCACTACAGGTTGAGGAGCCTGAGACCCATGATTCAGGCTGTGGTATAATTGGGGGCTGGGAATGCAGAGGACAGGGAAAAACTGAGGGGGCAGTACTGAATGCAGAGGCTGCAGCAGGAGCTAGGCATTGCACACTGAGGCTGCAAACTGTGGAGGTGGGGGAGGGATAGAGAAGTGCCAGTGACTCATCAACACCCAAACACATGAGAATGTTGAGGGAGAATCTCTTTACACATGGAAGAAGTGGGACCTAGCACCCAGAACAAGCAATGGACAAGCCTCAGCAGAAACGCACAAAATATGAAAGGAGATGGTGGATGGGAAGATCCTATAGACCAAAGCACCTCAACAGATAATGTCAGGGTAATCAGTTTCCTGGAGATGCCTGAAGGAGAATTTAGAACTCGGCTTATAAATATGCTAAAAGACCTCAAAGATGCCACCATGAAAGTAAGTGATTCAGTGGACAAAAGGTTATCTACTTTGGAAAAGCAGTTCTCCAGAGAAATAGAAATTCTGAAGAAAAATCAAGCAGAGGTGTTTGAGATGCAAGGAAAATTAAATCAACTTGGCAATATGGTAGGATCTTCAGTCTCAAGAATAGACAAAGCTGAAAACAGGATTGCCAAAGCTGAAGAAAAAGCAGAAGACATTACTTACTCATATGCCAAAATAGAGAGAATGCTGAGGAAGTATGACCAAGATTTTCTAGAGATATTAAGAACAGTGAGAAAATGAAACCTATGAATTCAGAAATCCATGAAGGAGCCAAAAACACAAGAAGATTAGTAAATTTACTCAAAGAAATATTAGATGAAACTTCCCAAACTTAAGGCAACAGTTACATACTTATACAACTGAACCATTCAGAACTGCAAACAGAGCGACCAGAACAGATCCTCCCCATGACACATTATAATTGGAATGCTAAATCTAGAGAGCAAAGAAGCTATCCTAAAAGCTACAAGAGAGAAATGCCAACACACTTACACAGGCAAATCCATCAGAATAACAATGTTAAAGGGAAGGAAAGCTTAGACAGACATCATCCAAGCTCTGAAAATTGCCAATCAAGATTATATTATCCAGCAAAGTTATCTTTTAAAATAGATGGTGAATACAAGACATTCCATGATATTGCCTTGCTCAAATGATTCATAGCCACCAAGCCAGTACTGCAGAGGATCCTCAATGAAAAACTACATATGGGGGAAGTAAGACAACCACACATACAAAATCAAAGAAATGGACAATAAACATGAGAGGAAATTAAGAAAAAATAGGCAAATATAAATAAAAAAATAGTAACAAGTACCAAATTGATGCAGAAAAGTGAGTACCTCTCAATAATTACTCTCAATGTAAGTGGTCTTAACTTACCAACCAAGAGACATAGATGGGCCAATTGGATTAAAAAACATAGACCCTTGAAATGTGGTATCCAAGAGACTGACCTAACCCATAAAGACAATAAAAGACTGAAAATTAAAGGGTAAAAAAACAATATGCCAAGTAGGAGGGAAAAAGAAAAAGAAGCAGTTGTGATACTAATTTCAAACAGATTAGACTTCAATTTCAAACTAATCAAAAGAGATAAAGAAGGACCTTATATATTAGTAGAAGGAACAGTCAACCAGGAACCCATAATGTCACTTAATATTTTCTCACCAAATACAGGAGCACCTAGCTACATAAAACAAACTTTAGTGGAGATATAGGAACATGTTGGATGAGACACAATAATTATAGGAGATTTAAACACCACACTTTGGCCAAGAGACAGATCATCAAAACAAAATGTCAACAGAGAAATCGCAGATTAAATTGCACCACAGACCAACTGGACCATACATATATCTTCAGAATTTGCCATCCATCTGCCGAGGAATACACATTCTTCTTAGCACCACATGGAATGTTTTCTAAGATAGACCACATTTTAGTCCACAAGAATGGCCTCAAGAAATACAAAAGGATCAGAATCATCCACTGTACTCTATCAGATAACAAAGGAATAAAACCAGAACTCAAAAACAAGACAAATTTCAGAAATTTTACAAATACATGGAAAATAAATAATACACTACTGAATGATAAATGGGTTATTGAAAAAAATGAAAGAGGAAATTTAAAATTCCTGCAATCAAATGAGGATGAGAACACATCCCGCCAAAATTTATGGGATACAGCAAAGGTAGTTCTAAAGGGAAGTTCATAGTTGTGAGCACCTGCATTAATAAGTTAGGGAAGGCCCAATTAAATAACTTAATGACATGTCTCAAGGTATTAGATAGCCATAAACAAGCCAATCCCAAAAGGAGCACTCTGATAGAAATTATCAAGATCAAGGCAGAGATAGCCCAATTAGAATCTAAAAAGACAATTCAAAGAACTAATGAGACTAAGAGTTGGTTCTTTGAAAAGACTAATAAAATAGACTCCCCTCCTAGCCAATCTCACCAAAAGAAAGAAAAGGCCAAAATGGAAAAAATTAGAGATGAGAATGGTATCTTAACCACAGATACCAATGAAATCCAGAAAATCATCAGGGAATACTTTGAGAAATTGTACTCCCCCCCAAAATGAAAATACAGAAGAAATGGATAAGTATATTAACACATATAATTTATGAAAATTAATCCTGGGGGACATAATCAATCTAAACAGACCCATTACATACACTGAAATAGAGAAGGTAATAAAAAACCTCCCTACTAAGAAAAGACCAGGCCCCAATGGGTGCACAGCAGAATTCCATGAGATCTTCAAAGAAGAATTAATATATTTTTTCCTCAAAGTATTTCAAAAATTAAAAAAGGAAGAGGCACTCCCGGAACTCATCCTATGAAACAACCATCACCCTGATACCAAAACTGGGCAAGGATACTTCTAAGAAAGAGAAACATAGGGGCATATTGGGAGGAAAAACGTAAAAACCTCCAAACAGGAAAAACAGGGTTCAAGGAATTAATAGAGAAAATGGAACAGTGGGCGCAATAAGAACAAAGAGCAATGTACTTGGCAAGTGAAAGTTGACCTGAGTATTGTAAACAATGTTAATATGATTGGTTGAAAATACTATGTTGTGATTGGATGATTATCCTGTCATCCCATTGGACACTTTTCTCAGACTCTGATTGGGTGAAATTGGACCAAATTTCAAGCCCTTTTGCTCACCCCTGCTCCTATTGGACCACTAAGAACAATAGACTCGCACCTGATTGGCTTAGCCCAGTCAGGGAGAGCTATATAAGGAGACACTTTGAGGCAGTCAGGATGCTTCTCCAGATCAATGACAATAAGACTCTGCCCACCATCACCATCATAACTCTCCCAACAATGACGAAGACAATGAGTAGGAGACAATGAGACCCTCAAGACCAGGACACCCAGACAATACTCCCCAGGACCTCCAAGCAAACTGAGGATAGTCCCTTGGCCCAGCACCTAGGGACTAAAGCTGAGGAAAGTCTCCAGTCCCAGCACCAGAGGCAGAAGAGCCGCTACTTGCCCCAAGGCAGCAATAAGAGCTGTAGCATAAGTTGTTGAGCTGCACTTTGGGTTCCCCTTGGCTCTTGTCAGGGCAGAGGGGCAATAAGAGCTGCTGCAGTCTCCACAAAGGTTAAGCATCCCCAGGCTTTTTCTTTCTCCCCTCCCCCATTTCTCCTCTTGTGGCATTCCTGAGGGCCACTTCAGTCTGCCTCCCTCACCTGAGGGTCCCGAGCTTAGTGTTATCTGTGAGCGTACTCCACCTCCCAGCCGTCACATCCAGGTCAGACCAGCGAGGTGTGACTTGCAGCCCAAAGAGAATTATAAACCAACTTCCCTGAAAAAGATTGATGCAAAAATTCCCAACAAAATCCTGGCAAATAGAATTCAGCCACACATTAAAAAAGATCATACACCATGATCAAGTGAAGTCCATGCTACAAATGTGAGGCTGACCTCAACATATAAAAATTGATTAATGTAATTTAATATACCAAGATGCTTGCAGACAGAAATCACACAATCTTCTCAATTGATGCTAAAAAGGCCTTTGACAAAATGTAACATCCTTTCATAATAAAAACTCTTGAGAAGATGGGCATAATAGCGAAATACCTCAACATCATAAAGGCCATTTATGACAGACCTAAAGCCAATATCATATTAAATAGGGAAAAACTGAAATCATTTCCTGTAAGATCAGAACAAGACTAGGATGTCCACTCTCTCCTATATTCTTCGAAATTGTGATCAAAGTCCTATCCTATGCAATCAGACAAGAGAAAGAAATCAAAGGGATACAGATAAGCAAGGAAGAGGTCAAATTATCTTTACTCATGGATGACATGATCCTTTACTTAAAGGACTCTAAAAATTCCTCTAGAAAACGTGAATACCTAATTAACTCCTTCAGCAAAGTAGCAGGATATAAAATTAACAGTCAAAAATCAGAAGCCTTCCTTTACACCAATTGTGAACTGAAAGAGGAGGAAATTAAGACAATAATCCCTTTCATGGTAGCCCACCAAAAACTTAAGTATTTAGGAATCAATCTAATAAAAGACCCTGAAGGAAAACTACAAACTACAAGGAAAACTTCAAAACGTTAAAGAAAGAAATTGCAGAGGATACTACAAGATGGAAGGACCTCCCTGCTCATGGATTAGAGAGTCATTATTGTAAAAATGGCTTTACTACCAAAAGCAATTTATACATTTAATGCAATTCCCCTTAAAACCTCAACGGCAGATTTTTCAGAATTAGTAAAAACATCCAAAAATTCATATGGAAATACAAAAGACCCCATATAGCCAAAATAATGTTGATCTGCAAAACTAATGCAGGTAGGATCACAATACCTGACTTTAAAGTATACTATAAGAGTATAGTAGCAAAAACAAATTGGTACTGGCACCAAAATAGGCTTGAAGACCAGTGAAACAGAATTGAAGATCCAGAGAAATACTCATGTAATTTCAGCCACCTGATCCTTGACAAAGGGAGTAAGGAAAAAATAAATGATTTATTACTCTGTACCCTGAAAATATTTACCAATAAAGAAAAAAAAAAGAAATGCCAGTCATTCTCTACCTTAGTAAGAGAAAGGGGAGTATAAAACTAAGTCTTAGAGTTAGATAAGCACCATAGCATGTAAGTCCTATAGAACACACAAAAGAGTAGGGTTCTACTTTAGGTATGCTCATGTTTATCTCAGTTGCTGGGGTTGACCTCAGTTAGAGTACTGCACTTTCTAAGGACACAGGTTAGATTCCCCAGCACTGCAAAACTAGGTGAAGGATGTAGCAGTCTATTCCTGAAACAACAATCAGCCATTGAAAACACTATGGGGATAACTATGAGTCTGACCTGATCCAACGACACCTAACAACAACAATGACAATAACAACAACAACAACAGGAATCATCAGGAGGCTTAGAGAAGAGGAGTGCCATGATCTGGTTTCTCTATCATGGTTTGAATATAAAATATAAAAGATCATGTGTTTTAATACTAGGTCCCTAGATGGTAGCACTGTAATGAGATGCTATGTATCATTGGGAGGTGGAACCTAGGTGGCAGAAGTAGATCATTGAGGGCTGGCCTTTGGAGGTTTTACACAACATCTCAGTCCAGCAGAAGCTCTTTCTGCTCACTGCCCCATCTGCCATGAGTGAAGAAGTCCTCCATCAAAGAACTTGCCACCATGCCTCCCCACCACTATGGACTGAAATCCTCTGAACCAGGAACAAAATAAACCTATTCTTCCTCAAGTTGTTCTGTCCAGCATTTTGCCACTGCAATGCACAAACTGATTATCACAGTTTCAAAACATACATTGCTGTAAACAATAGATGCTTCCCCCTTCCTTCTTTCTTATTGAAAAGCCATTGGAAGGATCTATGGCACAAAAAGGCCTGTCCAGAGGTGACAGCACTTATGCCAGAATGCCATGTGCAGTTGAGAAGGCTGTCTAGTGGCAGCTGGAGCCTGCAGGATGAGGATATTGATACAAGACAAAAGGCAGCCTGGTTGAGGTCAGCGATGTCAGGAAGACACCAAGGCAGGGTGGCAGCCTGGCAGGGGAAATAGAGTAGCTATACACAGGAAGATTGAACTAGTAGGTGAAAAAATATAGGATGATGGGGGCCACACACACAAACAAATATGTGCATATATATATATATATATATATATATATATATATATATATGTTATACTAAATCACATTACTTACAAAACGAGAGGAGTTGTCATTTCTCAGGGTTTTGGCATTTCCAAAAGATTCCAAGACAGGATTCACTTGCATAATTTGGTCTAAAGTCCCCTTCAGTGCATGCAAGAGAAGTACAGCTGATAAATTTTTTTGCCAGAATTCTATACTATACCAAGTTGTCCATCTCCAGGTCCATCCTATTCTTGTTTTAATAACCAGTAGCCAAGAGCTCCTACTAAACTTGATTATAAAATACTATTTTGGAATTGGGATTCAAAGAAACAAATAGCTCAAAGAAACTGACTTCATATATGATGGTCCTATGAAAAACATGAGAGTTCATTCATTTGTAATGCTTTTGGTCATCATTGGTCTGGGTGGGAAAAAGAAATGGATAGATAAACACAATATATCAATAATCTATTTCCAGACAAATTTCCTTCCATATATCCCCCCATTGGCAATTTCCTCTCTTCTCATCTAATGTAAATACCTATAAATTTATTTAGGCTAATATAGTAGGCTCTTGGCACTATTAAATTATATTTTTGCTTTCTACTATTCCTAATATATAGAGATTCACACCAAGCAGTGGCTTATAGTGGGATGTATTTTGAATTTGAATCATGTGCGCTCAGGACCATTGGCCAAAACAGGTCATTAGCACTAAGTGAGCCTGAATAACTAGCTAGCAGCCATATTGAATCATAGCTTGGTGTTTTCCATACATCCTCAAAGACACATTTTATGGGAATAATTATATAGTATATGGTATTCAAGAAAATATAGATTTCTAAATATTCTTTCTCTTCCAGACAGTAGAGGCCTAGTGTCTTTTAAGGAAAAGAGCTATATGAGAAAAGGTTTCCATAGAAATATTATATATGATTTATTGTGTTATATATCATAATGAGATTCAGTGGCTAGACCAAACCAATTAATGCATCTCAGAAAACAAGCAGGGCTGGAGTTTAGCTCAGCTGGTAGAGTGCTGCTGTTCGTGTTCTTTGAGGCGCTGGGTTCTATCCCCAGCACTGCAAAAATGGGAGAAGGACCCAGCAGCCCCCTCCAGAAACAATCAGCCACTGAAAACACTATTAATAGCAGAGACATGTACTGACATAGTATCAGGAATGGTACAGTGTCAGGGAGTGTTTTAGACATGACTTAATGGCAACTAACAATAACAAACAACAAAAAACAAGCAAAACCCAGCAACAAAAAATCCCACCAAAACAAAGTTTTATCTAGGGAATAATAGAGTTCAATGATAATGAAGTCAATCAAATTCAGGAATGTGGTATTGGAAAGAAAAATGTCTATAGTTTAAAATACGAACTATATACCTATTTTGATATACTTCTTACTTAGCAAAACCAGAAGGTAACATCTAGAATCAAATTTAAAAAGCAAAATGGCAATGTGAGATATGGAAAGATAAGAGGTCTAGCAACTCAATACTTCATTGATTTGGAGTTCCACTCAACATTACTGAATTTTATTTTGTATATCAACTTTCATGGTGTAGTTATCCTCAAACTATTATGAAAGCCCACTAACTTCTTATGAGGCTAAACAAAGTAAGCCATGGTACTTTTATTAAAATCACCAAGAGAAAAAATTTAAATAAAGACATGCGGCAGTTTTTCAGAACATAGGATGTGATTAAATTTGAGGATATGTCTATCAGGTATGTGGGATTTGGCACAGGAGTTAGGAATGAAGGAAGCTGACTTGTATTAGTGGATATCTGTGTGAATTTGCCATCTCACTGTAGCTGAAGAGATTGAGAAATATCAAAAATGGTCATTTAAGGTACTCATGATCCTAGCCTTTAAGTAAGATGGTTTGGTTCTTTACGGCTTAACTACTAGAGGTCCAACCAATCAACAGGCCAGTAAATGTTGCTTGAAGCAGATCTGAAATTGTGTAATTCATGTTTGCTGATTATTGGCTTAGAGCTCTTGATGGTCCCTTCAAGGGGTAAAGGAAAGGTAGAAAGCAAGAATTTTCTATACTTTGCTAACTTCTCCATGGTTCTTTCCACCTCCTTAACTCCCCAATGTGGTCAAAGCAGAGCCTCCATGATCTAGTAGATAGGGCCACATCACCTCCCAGCCATAACACAAGAACACTTACCAGATTTTTCCTGGATTCATGCATGGCTGCTATGGTGGCAAAATACTGGATAATATGTTTAGTGTTCACAGTCTTTCCAGCACCAGATTCTCCCCTGTGATTTGAAATTCGGTAGTATATTTAACTGATTCTGATTATGAATGCAATAAATGTTAAGTAATTTTGATAAAATCCAACCCTATCCTCAGAGAAGGGCCTGTCACTCATTTTACCAGGCACTTGTGCCTTAGGCTTCACCTTTGCCTTTGATGACCACCTAACTTTGTAATGCAGCAATAACCAATGGCAAACTTATGGGCTCATTACCCAATGCATCATAGAACAAAGGCCTGCCTTTATCTACATAAAAGTTCAGAAATCAGTCTATTCTATTTGCAAAGGGCTGAATTCTTAATTATATTGCTGAGTTTTGTTTTGGGATAGCAGAAGCCAATGCAGAGAGAGGCAAAGATATGAGGTGGCATTATCATTGCAAAGGAAGGCCAAGGACTTGAGTGCTTCATAGCCTCTTGCGTCTTAGCCATTTGCTGAAATTCCCATCTTGCCAGTGTTCTTTCCACCAAAATTACTACACAGTAAGATATCATTGAGGTCTTCTTTAACCTCTTTTCTTACTTCAAGCCACGTCATCTTTTAGTTCCCATTACCTACTGTACCATGACTTCACCCAATCTAGCTGCCCACAACAACATGCTATCTGTTCCATGGTCTTATCCACTGGACTTCCAGCCTCTCTGATTAATTAGCCAGGACAGAACTCTTTGAAGATGATCACTTGGGAGAGTGGAGCTCTCTCCAGCAAGAAGGTGCTTGAGCTCAGCTTGTGCACAGTGGTTTCTGAACGGTCTCTTAAAATGATGGGGACAGACTACCTGACATCATATTTGGAGTAATCATTGACTAAAATATTATGACAATTTGCTGAGTATCTTAATCTTGCCTAGAATGCATTCGACATCTAAAGAGCAAGAAATTCAAAGATGTCAAATTTAAGTTCTATTCTCAGTAAAATTTAGGTGTCTGTTTCCATTGAAATTTCTTGCTGGGCAAAAGAAAAACAAGAAAAACACTTACGTGAAGAGTATAGACTGATTCTCTCGATCTAGAAAAGAAAGGGAAATGCCAGAATATTCTTCTGTTAGACACTTATATATTGGCAGGAATATATTCATATTTTTCTTGTCTGAAGTTTGAAGTCAGATACAAGGGAAAGGATTTGGTTCATTTATGGTTAGTTTGCCGGCAGCCATACTACTGTGGCATCTGATCCCGTCAGATATTAGAAGCTAAGCAGGGTAGGGTCTGGTTAGTGCTTGGATGGGAGACTGCCTAGGAACACCAGGTGCTGTACACTTAGGAGAAGGAACTGGCAACCCACTCCCAAAAAACAATCTGCCATTGATAACTTTATGAATATCAGAGAAGCACTAACAGCTATAGAATAACTTCTTTGCATCAGAGAATATAGCAGATGCTTTATGTAAAAAATGTAGACATCTACAGGGGGCAAATTCTAGACCAGCCACCAGGCTCAGCACTATAAATGCATTATTTCACTCTGAAGTACAAGCTAATTGTCCCAGTAACCCTAAGAGATCCATAACATTTTGTCCACATTTTATCTAGAAGGGAAAAGAGACTCCAGTGAATTAGATAACTCTAAGGCCATGCTCTGCTCACAATGTCCAAGTGCTTCTTTGTGACATAGAGAAAACATGGATCAGATATTTTCATTTTGTAGGGCAGCTACTTACTGTGAAGCATATCCTGAAGGGCATTATTGGCAACAGCAAAAATATGAGGGGGAGCTTCTGATCTCCTCTTCCCTTTGTATGCAGCCATAACTTCTTTCTGGTACACTGGAAGCCACTTGTAAGGGTTTATGGTCACACAGAAGAGACCTGAATACGTCTAAAGGAAGATCAGAAAAGATTTCAGAAAACAAAATTAGAAATATTTCCTGGTTTATCAGTTCTTTCTCTGTCAGATAACATTTGCTTGAATATTTACATATACAGGAACACAAAAGAGTAAAGCCTTTAAAAAAGATGTTTTATAGAAGGTACTTCTAATACAGGGTCTGGGATTTAGCTCAGTTGGTAGAGCGCTGCTCTACAATCTCTGAGGTCCTGAGTTCTATTCCCAGCACCGGAAAATGGGAGAAGGACATGGCAATCCACTCCCAAGGCAATCCCAAAGCAGTCAGCCATTGAAAACCCTATAAGGGTCTCTATGAGTCGGACTCGACTCGATGGCACATAACAACAACTTCTAATAGAAGGAGTCAGAACTCTTAGAACAGCTCAGACTAATATGAGGACCTGGGATTACCTCTTTCCTGGGAGATCTTTGAACTACTAACATGTCTGATTCATGCTTCTTTTTAAAACAGAGAGAACACAACAGTAAACCTACAGGGAGTGTGGTAACAAGTCATCAGTCATTTGAGGCCAGAAGGGAATGTCAGCATTGACAAGATTAGGATCCTGGATTTCAGGATATTAAGGGGAGTAAATAGCTAAATTTGGGCCACTTGGTCACCAAATGAGTTGAATTTTGGCTCCCCAAAAGATATGGTTATATCCTAATTCCCAAAGAGAGTGGATGTGATCTTACTTGTAAAAGGGGTCTTTATAGGTGTAATTAAGTTGAATATCTAAAGATGACAAGTCAGTAGGCCTTAAATCTAATGAATGGTGTAATAGATATCACCTTCTCCACAGAGGAGAAGGTGATATAAGAATGGAGACAGATTAGGAGATAGAGGCAGGAGGACTATGACGTGAAAGTCAGCCTGGGGTACATAACCCTGTCTAAAAAAAACAATCAATCAAACAACAACAATAAAAACAAACAATAAAAACAAACAAAAAACTGAGTAAAGTAGCAATTGAAGTGATCTGAAGCCCTAAAAAGATAGAAAAGACAAGAAAAGGCTATTCTATGGAGCCTTCACAGACAGTGCAACCCTGATGATTTGATTTGATTTTGGACTTTTGGCCTTCGGGGAATCAATATTGTTTTAAGTCATCCAGTTTGTGGTAATCTCACATCATATCAGAGAAACTTACATAGTTACATGGTAAATCAGAAAGTTGAAGAGCATGTGATGGCCTCTATGGCAATGGGTCCCAAGTGCCATTACCTTAGCCTAATCCCCTCAATGCTTCCTCTGATGTATAGATTTTGAGTAATGCAAAGAAACCAACTGTCATCAACTTAATGATTACAAAGAAATTACTCCATTTATGAAGCATTATGTAGGTGTTAGGCACTCAAACTTATACTCTACCTACATTCTTTTATTTAATCTTCCAAATTTCAATGGAGAGGTAGGCATCATTATGGCAACTTACAGAAAGGTGATTTCAAGAAGTCAAGGTTTAACAAGATAGAATACATGCAGTAAGATAGGACAAACCCATCTTTAGGATATCGTAAACTGCTTTCTGTACACAATGGAGTAAGTATCATAAGAGCAGAAAACCTCATCCTAAGGTCCTTCTGTGATGCCCTCCAAGCACAAGTATCTCTCAGTGTCAGGACAGGCCTGGATGCTGTTCTTTGACCTCCATTCATGGGGAGTTAGCAAACACACACAAAAGGAACATAAATTCTAATGTTTATCAACCACATTTATCAACCTTCTGTTTAGTCCCCAGTCTAGCCTTGTTGTTGTTAGGTACTGTCGTCAGTGTCTGACTTATCGTGACCCAATGTACAACAGGTGAAACACTATTGTTAGTGCTTCTTTGCTATTCATAGGATTTTCAATAGCAGATTGATTTTTTGGGAGTGGGTTCCTAGGTCCTTCTCCCAGGCCTACAGTATCTGGTGTTCCCAGGTGGTCTCCTATCCAAATGCTAACCAGACCTGACCCTGCTTAGTTTCTGCAATCTGAGACAGTCAGATGCCACAGTGCTTTTGGCTGTAGGCATTCTAACCTTAGAGTATTCATTTTATTACTACTGGGCCCATAGTTGGAGTATTTTATATGTTTCAGTAACAGTCATTTAAAAAGTATTTAATGAGCACTTGCTAGTCAAATCAAACATGGAAGAAACTTGGTATGCCTTTAAGGAGTTCATAGTCTAGTGAAAGATGATATATAAGCTACTTGATAATTAAGTTGACAGTTGTTCTCATAAACACACAAAACTTAAGGACTTCAGATCATCTGTTTCCTTAATACCCACACACAGACTGCCATGTACTCAATGACTGCTTTTTTACTCTATATAAGCATGCATGTGTGTTTGAATATAGGCTTATCTATCTCCACACAACTGTGTGTGTGCACATAAATGTTGTACGCATGTGCATGAATACAAGTATGTCTCATTTTTACCTTTTTCCCAAGCTACATGAAAAGTGAAACATCTCAAATATGTTTTCCACTAGGAAAAAAATTTTAAAAGAAGTTGTTAATTACTTTAACTAATAGGTAACATAGCTAGCATTTGGACAGTGATCTATCAGGTGCTAAGCCTCATTCTTCTAATTTAGCATGATGACCTGTAGGAAGGGAAAGAAATGCTGACAACAGTAAAGAAATGCTAAGATAAGTTCCTCCCCAGGGGGTGTTCCTCAAGGATTGTTTCTATATAAGTATGCTTGAATTAAATGTAAGATATCACCTAGAAGGGGTTGGGACATCACCAGTAGGAGTGCCAGCTTGGTATTTCACAGTAAAGTAGATATACACACATAGATCATCCAGTGGTCATAGCGTCTCTTCAGAGTATGCAGCACAGACGCTTCATTGAGGTGAGTCAGCATTGCCATGTCTTCAATCATTTCAAACTTTGCAGGATTCATCTGCTGAATTTTGTCCTCCTTAACACTCAGACACTGCAGATAAGAGAAAAAAATATAAGACATATTCCCCTATTTCTCCTATGGGTATTTGGTTTTCCATGCGTTGGAAAAATATTCAAAGCCCAAAAAAGATGGTTCTTTAGGGGTTGAGATCAGAAGAAATTAAACGAACTTTCATGGAAGAAACAGGTGTTCCCCCTACCAAAGCCCTCTCCTTACCTAAAGATTAAGAAAATAAGTATTTTTTTTCTAAAGCAAAGACATTGAGGTAAGGTTTCCTGAGACCTTGGAGGCTGCTATAGTTGGGATCTTGAGTGTCCCACAAAGGCCCAAGCATTAAAGGATTGGATTTCAGTTGTGGAACCTTTAAGAGGTGACACCTACTAGAAGCTCTTTAGGTGATTGGGAACATGCCATTAGCAGAAATTGTGGGGTACCACCACCCTCCCTACTCTCTGCATCCTGGCTTTGAGATGAGTGGATTTTGCTCTGCCATCCAAACACTGCCTTGCCATTAGCCCAAAAGCAATAGAGCCAACCAGCTATGGGATAGAACCTCAGAAAAATAGCCAAAATAAACCTTATCTCAGCCGTTTTGTAATTATCTCAGCCATTTTGTTATGGTGACATAAAGATGATTAACATAGGGTCACTCTGACCACAATGTGCACAGTATGCCGGAATTGGAGCTTTAGTATATTTTTGTATTAGTAATATTTTTAGTGTCCAAATTGTTGTTGTTGTTAGGTGCTGTCGAGTCGGTATCCAACTCATAGCGACCTTCATAGGGTTTTCAATGGCTGACTGTTTTTCAGGATTGCCTTGGGAGTGGATTGCAGGTCCTTCTCCCATTTTTGCGGTGCTGGGAATTAACTCGGGACCTCAGAGACTGCAGCGCAGTGCTCTACCAACTGAGCTAAATCCCAGCCCCAGTGTCCAAATTAGTAGGTTTCATTTTGACATTTCTATACATAAATATCATTGTATATTGGTCATGTTCACTCTCCCATTACCTTCATATGTCTCTCCCTCCCCACTGCTGATCCTATTCATCCTCACCAACGATCCCTCTTCTGTTTGCACATCGTGTGTGTGTGTATTTAAATCTAGATTTTGCCTGTGAGAAGAAAACGTGATATATCTCTTCCTTTCCCTATTGCCCTTTCTTATTGCCCCATCTCCCCCTCTTTTTAGTCTCCTTTCCCCACACATAGTCCTCTTTCTGCTTTCATGACATATATATTAAAATATTGAATATATATACATATATATACATATATATGTATATGCTACATATACATATGCCACATATACATATGCTACATACATATGCTACATATAAATCTAGCACCCACACATGAGAGAATACATGCAATATATGTCTTTCTAGGTCTGGCTTATTTCATTTAACATGATAATCTCCAGTTCCACCCATTTTCCTGCAAATGCTGTAATTTCATCTTTCTTTATGGCTGAATAAAACTCACGGTATATATAATTTTCTTCACCTGTTCATCTGCTCACGGGCACCCAGGTTGATTCCATAACTTGGTATTGTGAAAAGCACCACAAAAAAACATGGATAAGAGGGTATCTCAGGATATGTTGGCTTAAATTCCTCCAGATATATACCCACGTGTGGTATAGCTTAGTCTTTCAGTAGTTCTATTTTTACTTTTTTGAGGAACATCCATACTGATGGCCATAGTGGCAACAGTAATCTACATTCCTACCAGCAGTATATAAGGGTTCATTTCTTCCTATACCCTCGACAGCATTTGTTGTTGTTTGTTTTGTTGATGCTAGCCATTCCTACTGGGGTAAGACAGTATCTCAAAGCAGTTTTGATTTGCATTTCCCTGATGGCTAAAAGTGTTGAGAATTTTTTATATGATTATTGGTCATTTGTATTTCTTCTTTTGGTAACTGTATATTCAATGCATTTGCCTATTTTTGATTGGATAAGTTACTTTTTGGTGTTTAATTTTTTTAGTTCTTTATATATTCCAGATATTAATACCCTGTCTGATGTATAGCTGGTAAAGATTTTCTCCTGTTTCATAGGCTGTCTCTTCACTTTCCTAATTGTCTCCTTTACAGTGCAGAAGCTTTTAAATTTCATGTAATCCTACTTGTCAATTCTTAATACTACTGTGGTCCTTTTCATAAATTCCTTGCCTATGCCACTATATTGAAGTGTCTTCCACTAGGAGTTTTAAAATTTCAGTTCTTACATTAAGGCCTTTATTCCATTTCTCACTGATTCTTGTACAGAGTGAGAGTGATCTAATTTCTGTCTTCTACACGAGGATATCCAGATTTCCCAGTACTGTTTGTTGAAGAGGGTGTCTTTTCTCCAACATATATTTTTAGCACCTTTGTCAAAAATCAGGTGGCTATAGCTGCATGGGTTTATTTTGAGTTGCTATATTTGATTCTATTCATCTATACCTCTGCTTATGTGCTAGTAACACACAGTTTTGGTTACTATGGCTCTGTAGTATAATTTGAAATTAGCTATTTTGTTATCTCCTGCATTCCTCTTTCTGCTATGCATAGTGATAGCTATTCAGGTCTTTCATGCTTCTATATGAATTTTAGGATTGTTTTTTCTAGTTCTATGAAGAATATCATTGGAATTTTGGCCGAGATTGCATTGAATATATAGATTGCCTTTAGAAATATAGTTGTTTTCACAATTTTAATTCTGTCGATACATAAGCATGAGAGATCTTTCTATCTTCTAGTGCTTTCTTCAATTTCTTTCTTCAGTGTTTTAAAGATTTTATTGTAGCGATCTTTCACCTTCTTGGTTAGGTGTGTTCCCAGGTATTTTTTTCTTTTGGAAGCTATTTTGAATGGGGATGTTTTCCTGATTTCTTTCTTAGCCTGGTCATTATTGGTATATTGAAAAACTACTGAATTTTGTATGTTGATTTTGTGTCCTGTTATTTTACTGAAAGTGTTTATCAACTCTAGGAGTTTTCTGGTGGAGTCTTTAGAATCATTTAAATATAGGATCATATCATCTGCAAATAGGGACAAGTTGAGTTCTTCCTTTCCTATATGAATTTATTTCTTTGTCTTGCTTTATTGCACTGATTCAAGCACTATAGTAAATATGAGAGGAGAAAGAGGATTCCCATATCTTATTCCTGATTTTAGAGAAATTCTTTCAGTTGTCCCCACTTAGTATGATGTTGGCTATAGGTATTTCATATATTGCCTTTATTATGTTGAGGCATGTTCCTTCTATTCCTAGTTTCATCAGGACTTTTATCATGAAGGGATGCAGAAATTTTTCAAAGGCCTTTTCTGCATCTATTAAGATGATCATGGGATTTCTGCCTCTGAGTCTATTTGTGTACTGAATTCCATTTATTGACTTCCTTATGTTGAATCTTCCTTGTATTCCTGGAATGAAACCAACTTGGTCATAGCTTTTTAATGCATTGTTGAAGTCAGTTTGCAAGCATTTTATTGAAAACTTTTGCATCTATGTTCATCAGGGTAATTGGTCTGAAGTTTTCTTTTTTGTTGTGTCTTATCTTGGCATCAGGGTAATATAGGATTCATAGAGCTTGGTGCTGTATTTCATGGAATAGTTTGAGGAACATTGATGTTGATTCTTCTTTAAAGGTCTGGTAGAATTTGGCAGTGAATCTGCCCAGTACTGGGCTTTTCTTTGTTGAGAAAACTTGTTATTATTGCTTCAATATTGCTCATTACTGATCTAGAGAAGTTGTTTATATCCTCTTGATTTAATTTCCTTGGGTCTTCTGTGTCTAGGAATTTATCTATTTCATCTAGGTTTTCCAATTTTTCTAGAATATAAGTTTTCAAAGTATTCCCTAATGATTCTCTGAATTTCAGTGGTATCTGTTATTATGTCTCCTTTTTCATCTCTAATTTTATTCATCTGAGTCTTCTCTCTCTTTCTTTTCATTAGTTTAGCTAAAGGTTTGTGGATCTTGCTTATTTTTTCAAAGAACCATTCTTTGTTTCATCAATTCTTGGTATTGTTCTTTTAGTCTCCATTTCATTCTGACTGGATTTTTATTATTTCTTTCCACCTACTAATTTGGGGTTTTGTTTGTTCTTGTTTCTGTAAGATGTTGAGAAGCATCATTATTTATTCAAGTCCTCTCTGGTTTTTATTTTTTATTGACTGTCAGGAAAACAAATTAAAGTAACATAGTAGCATTTATGAATAGCCTACAGAATTTTACAACTTTAATGGCACTCCTTTGGATCATAGATTATCTCAATACAAAGATAACAGCATTAAAAAAGACTAACTTTTATGATAATAACTACATTTGATGATTATAGATTATGACTTGATACACAGTTTGGAAAGGACAGAATTAGAAAGACTCTACAGAAGGGCAAGGAATCATGTGTGAAATCTTCAAGAATGTATTCATCCATGTCAGGGTGGAAATCAGGACTGGTTCATGCCAAGTGGCCTGGCAGGTAACATGATAAAGGCCAAGGCTCTGAGGGTGAGCTTTCTTCTATTATCCTGCTGCATTATATTCCTTGATGACAAGCAGAAGGGGTTGAGGATGTTAGTGCTTCACTACTGTGTCAGTCAGCTTTCTATTGCTGTGAAAATTACCTGAGACAATAAATTTATAAGGAGGAAAGATTTATTTTGATTCATACTCTCAGAAGATTTAGTTCATGGTTTCTTGGTCCCATTGCTTTGGTCTTGTGACAAAACAGAATATCATGACTGGGACTGGATGGTGGAACAAAGTTGCTTACTTATTGGTAGCAAGGAAGCAAAAAACGAAAACAAACAACAACAACAATTAAAAAAAACAGGGAGAAAGAGGCTGAGGTCCTAGGATCTCCTTCAAGGGCAAGCCCCCAGTGACCTAATTTCCTCCAACTAAGACTTACCTCCTAAAATTTCCACCACCTCCTAATAGTACAGTTAATGGGGACCAAGAATTGAACACATGGACTTTGGGGGGGGGGATTTAAGTTCTAAACTATAAAACTACACATTCCCTCCCTAAATATTTACATTTTTATACCCAAACACTCAACCTAACCTTCTCTTTTAGAGGTCATGTATGATCTTCTCCTAATACTGAAATCTAGTGCTTTCTTCAAGTGCTTACTCTCCTTCTCTAGCATTTGACTTAACTAGACATTTCCCCATCTCTTGACTTCTATGGCATGATGTTATTTTATTCAAATTGTACATCTCTCTCTTGATCCTGCCTGCAGCTATAGCCCTGTGGCATCCGATCCCATCAAATCTCGGAAGCTAAGCAGGGTCGGGCCTGGTTAGTACCTGGATGGGAGACCGCCTGGGAACACCAGAGGCTGTAGGCTTGGGAGAAGGACCTGGCAACCCCCTCCCAAAAATCGATCTGCCATTGAAAACCCTATGAACAGCAGAGAAGCACTGACAATAGTGTTTCCCCTGTTGTATACAGGGTCGCTATGAGTTGGATACCGACTCGACAGCACCTAACAACAACAACAACTCTTGATCCTACAAACACACTTCCTAGGTCTGCAGGTCATTATTTACTCCCAGGGGAACTTTTAAAATAAAAAAATGTGAGCCAGGCATGGAAGCACATGCCTGGAATCCCAGAACTCAAGAGGCTGAGGTGGAAGGATCCCAAGTTCCAGGCCAAAATCGGTGAGACCCTGTCTCAAAGGGAAAAAAATGAAAAACTTGAAACATTGGTGAAAAAAGTAGAAATGGCTGTAAGTTCTAGAAAAAATGCTCTTTGCCACTACAATTGCTTTATTCTGATTTACTCAATGTTCTTCATTAAATCTTTGATGGTAAGTAGAGGAGCACTTTAAGACAAGTGAGGTCTCCAAAGGGTGTCAATGATGTCTCCTACCCCAGGACTTTAACAAAAAATATTAGAGAAAGGAGATATTTAAAGATTTGATTAAATAGAGAACATAGACATTCCAAGGTGAAATATGGATTCATTTACCTTGCCATCCCTCGTCTCTACAATTATTTTTCCATCATCTTCACTCCCTTTAATCTCAGCTTCGATATAAGCATTCTTCCCATCACGAACCCAGCATTTCTTCTTCTCTGTAGAGAAAATATGGATTATATCTGTCATACTGTTAGAAATATCCACTGGGTACTTTCACACTGACAGATACAATCTCATTTCTGCCAAGTCTGCTTTTTATTTACTTGGAGCCACCAATATAGCATGTCATAAAGTTATACAAAATCATGAATGCTTACCCTGAAGATATACCCACATGATGACTCTACAGGAATAAGAAATGTCTCATTAAGCAATACTTTGGGAGCACCACAGGCCATGTTGTAACAGGAAAATTATCTACTTGCTAAATCACCTGTCCCAACTCCAATCTTTTCATTCAGAGGTTATACATGACCATAGAAGATTTTGCCTTGTGTTAGGTCTATGAAAATATGCTTGTTTTTGAAATGTACTCATTTATCCCACTGTGTATGTTTAAAATTTACCTCTTTTCACAACTGTTGGCCCTTGGGTGTTGCCCTGGTCCTCATATCCTTTCCCAGGTCCCCTCCAAATATCTTCACTCAAAAAGTTCTAGTTACAACTATGTGAAAATTTAGGTTAATGGTCCTACCTTTCAGGGTTTCTTTAGACCAAGGGTCTCTAAGCCCAGGGCTACAGATCAGTACAAGTGTTAGGAACTGGGTTGCACAGGAAGAGTTAAGTGGCAGGTAAGCAAGTGAACTTCATCTGTATTCACAGCAACTCCCCATTGCTCACATTACCCCCACAGTGTGCCTCAGGTCTGTTGACAAACTGTCTTCCACAAAACTGGTCCCTTATATCAAAAAGGTTGAAGACCTCTGCTTTAGCCAATATTTTTAATCTTTGAAGGAAATTCTGCTAAGAATTCTGCTGAATGATGTGCTAGAATTGGAGGGAAGATTGAGAGAGAATATCAGTAATTTTTTGTCATATAATAAAACTAACTCATGTTTCCCAACATATGCCAGTGTTATTTTCTTCTCTTCAACTTCCTGGTCCCCATGCCCTACCCCTAAGCAAAGAAGTGCTCCATAATGTGGTTGACCCATAAAAATTTTAGGTGAAGAGTCAGAACTCTTTTTTTTTTTTTTTTTTTTGGCGGTACTAGGGGTTGAACCCAGGTCCTCGCGCTTCCATGCTTTGCAAGTGCTTAACCACTGAGCTGCACCTCCAGCCAATTTTTTTAATTTTTTACTTTTTGAGAAAAAATTTCACTAAATTACACAGACTGCCTGTGGTCTCAAACTTGCAGTCCTCCTGCCTCTGCCTCCCAAGTGGCTGGGATTACAGGTGTGCACCACTGCACCTGGCTGAGTTGGAACTCAGGCCGCTTCTCTATATTCACTTAAATACTTTTCAAGTTTTCTCCAATCTGAGGCAGATAGCCAGTTAAGTGAATAACAAATAAGCCTTTCAAGGAAAATAAGTCTCAGCAGAAGAACACAGGAGTCACTAGATCACAGCTCCTTGGAAAGATAGGAGAAGGGATAAAGGAAGAATATTCACTTACAATGGGGGAAATCCTAGCCCACGCTAAGGAAGACACAGGGGAAACCCCACTGCAAGTATGCCACTAACCGGTAATTCCAACTAAATTACTACCACCATTTCTAATGTGAGTCGCAAAAGCCAGAGAGGCCTTATTTTTTCAGGATAGGAGGCCCTCAGTTGATCCTTTCCCCAGATGTAGGCAACAGGCCTGGAGAAAGAGCATGAACAAAGAAGGCAATGAAGTTGGGAACTTTTATCCTCTTCCCTTATCATCCTCTTCCCTGCAAAGAATTTTATTGCTCACTACTTTCATGCTATCACAATCCGTAATGTGCTGCCTTCTCCGGTTCTCTGATTCAAATAATTCGTCACTAAAACTGCTTGTTGTTGTTGTTGTTAGGTGTCGTCGAGTGGAGTCTGACTCATAGTGACCATCATAGGGTTTTCAATGGCTGACTGTTTTGGGATTGCTTTGGGAGTGGATTGCCACATCCTTCTCCCATTTTGCAGTGCTGGGAATCGAACTTGGGACCTCAGACTGCAGAGCAGCACTCTACCAACTGAGCTAAATCCCAGCCTAAAACCACTTAGCAAGAAGATTTTATACTCTCATCATTGTCCATTGGTTTTCTGCTGTTTGAGTGTTTTAAATACTGCTTTTGCATTTTGCTTGTTATTTAGGTCCCTTAGTGCAAACATTGATTTTGTTTTGTGTTATGTCTATAACACATATGCTTGCTTTTAAAAAGCACCCATTTAGTGCATATTTGTGTGTGTGTGTGTGTGTGTGTGTGTGTGTGTGTTGTGTGTGTAAGGTAAAGGCTCTCCATTTCAAAGCAAATGTTATCACTTGGAAGAAATTTGAGGATCATCTGGTTGGTGTGTTCCTTCTCTCTCCCACACTCCCTCCCTCTCTCTTCCTCTTAGAAAAAGAACCCAAGAAGAAGAATAAAGAGATGTGCCCATGGTTAATAGCCCATAGTCATTAGAATAATGATGCTAGAAATTAGATCACACATCTCCTACATTAGTGTCCCCCATTATAGCATTTTTCCTCTAGCTCTAATAAATGCTTAGCTTTTTGTTTTCCAATTGTTCCCTCAAAGAGCACATTGACCACCTGCCCCATGATGAGTTCTTTGTTTTAACCCTCTAAAAATAGTGGAAAAGAAGAATTTTAAGAACTCTTTCCCTATCTGAGACCCAGTCCATAACAGAGGTATTTTTAAAGATGAAGTAAATGAAGTAAGTCAAATTTTCATTAATTATGGTCATGAATAATGCCAAGTTGGAAATGCAGATAGCACTGCATTTGAGTCAGGCAACCTGAATTCTAGTACTGGTTTTGCTAGTAATGAGATGTAAAGTAATCACTTCATCTCATTGGGCCTTGGTTTTTCTCATCTGTAAAGTGAGAAGATTTTTGCCTGTATGATTTTCTATTTTTAGATGATTAAATATCTTGTGCAATTTAAATATAACAAGAGCTTATTGGAGAAACATGACATGCATAAAGAAATAACTTTTCTTAAAACATTTTTCTAAATAAATCACACCCATAAAAAACTCAGCAGTATCTAGTGTTTTTCTCTGAATCATTTATTAGTTCTTTTCCATGGTGTCGAATAAAACTAGGATTTTAATATATATAATTTTGTAGTTATATTAACTAGATACTTTATCTCTTCTAACATAAAATCACCGCCACAGTCTATATGTCAGTTTGCTGTACTGCGGGGGCTTGTGTGTTGCTGTTATGCTTAAAGCTATACCACCAGTATTACAAATACCAGCAGGGTCACCCATGGTAGACAGGTTTCAAGTGAGCTTCCAGACTAAGACAGAATAGGGAGTAGAATCTACCAGCCAACTCTCGAAACAATTAGCCATTGAAAATCCTATGAGTAGCAGAGAAACACTGTCAGATATAGTGCCAGAAAATGAGACCCCCAGGTTGAAAGGCACTCAAAAGACTACTACAGAAGAGTTGCCTCCTCAAAGTGAGTCTGCCTTAATGACAAAAAAGGAGAAAAGCCCCAGGGACCTCCATTTGCTGATGTGGCATGACTCAAAATGAGAAAGAACTGTAAACATCCATTAATAATAGGAATGAGGAATGTACATGGTATGAATCTAGGAAAATCAGAAATTATCAAAAGGGAAATGGAATGTATAAACATTCACATTCTAGGCATCAGTGAGCTAAAAGGAACTGGCATAGGCCATTTTGAATCAGATAATCATATGGTCTCCTATGCAGTAAGTAACCTCGTGATTAATGGAGAAAAGATTGAGGTTGGCCAAGATTTTGGTTTACTTGGTTTTACAATCAACACTCACAAAAGCAGCAGTCAGGAAATCAAAAGATGCATGGCTTTGGGAAGAGCTGTGGCAAAAGACCTCCTTAAAGTGTTGAAAAGTAAAGATGTCACACTGAATACAAAGGTGAGCCTGATTCATGCCATAGTATTTTCATTTACATCATATGGTTGTGAAAGCTGAACACTGAATAATGCAGACAGGAGAAGAATTCATGCTTTTGAATTACAGTGCTGGAGATGAATATTGAATATACCATGGACTGCCAAAAGGACCAATATATCTATCCCAGAAGAAGTGTAATCAGAATGTTCTTTGAAAGCAAGGATGGCTAGACTGCATCTTACATATTTTGGACATGTAGTCAGCAAAGACCAATCACTGGAGAAGGACATCATGTTTGGGAGAGTGGCAGTCAACACAAAAAAGGAAAACCTTCAAGTAGATGGATTGACACAGTGTCTGTAACAATGGACTTAAATATACATAAGACCATGTGTCTGGCACAGAATCAGGGAGTGTTTCATTCTGCTTGTTGTACATAGAGTTGCTGTGAGTCTGACCTGACTCAATGGCACCTAACAATAATAACAACAATATAAAAACATTTACATCTGATTGTCTTTATCTCTAAAATCACCCAGGCTTCCTTCCTGACTTAGAAGGAACTTAAAAGTTCTAGTTTTCTTTCCTGGGTATTATTATAAGGCATTGTGTTTGTTTTTCATGTTACAGCATCATTTTGTCCTCAAAGCAGTGGAGGAGGTAGACAGGACAAGTAATTTTACCCATATTTGACAGGTTAGGAAAACAGATTCACTAAGGTGAAGTGGTTTGCTCTCATTACATAGCCAGAGTTAGTCAAGGACAGGGAATGGGAATCCAGGAGTAGTGGCCAAAAACTCATTATCACACTGTTTCCAGTGTGCTATCACAAGAAAGACTGTTAAAATTAATTTAAATTATATGAACTGCTATACTTTAAGTAATTATTTATAATGCTGATTCTACTAAATGAATCATCCAATTATCTACAATGTTTGGCCTAATTTTGATTTTCTTTCTAGCACCAATATTATCTCCTCATTACTTATCTAAGTACTTGTGATAAGCCTCTACATGACCAGTTCTGACCTCAGGGATGGTTCTTGTACTGGATTTGATGGATTATAATTGTTGTTGTTGTTAAGTGCCGTAATGTCTGACTCATAGAGACCCTCACAGGGTTTTCAATGGCTGATTGTTTCAGGATTGCTTTGGAAGTGGATTGCCACATCCTTCTCTCATTTTTGCAGTGCTGGGGATCGAACCCAGGTCCTCAGAGAGTGCAGAGCAGCACTCTACCAACTGAGATAAACTCCAGCCCAAAGAATGAGGTACTCTGTTGTTCTTAGGTTGCTCTCCAATCCAATCACAGTAATGAAATTCAATGACCGAAAACTAGAAACTGATCCAGGACTTGTTGTTCTCTGATGAAAATACAATGATCTACCTAACTGGATTGAATTATAATTTTTTTGTTGTTGTTAGGTGCCATTGAGTCATGTTTGATCCTCATAAGGTTTTCAATGGTTAATTGTTTTGGAATGACTTTGGGAGTGGATTGCCATGTCTTTCTTCCATTTTTGTGGTGCTGATTGAGGCCAGGTCCTCAGAGAGTATAGAGGAGTACTCTACCAACTGATCTAAACACAAGCCCAAATTATAATTAGTCATATTAAAATCTAATGTTGACTAATTCTGAATGCTAGAAAAACAATTCAGTTTTTATGGTGCATCGTTGAATAATTTTGGTATTAAGACACATAGGTAACTGGTACACTTTGAATCCAACTTCTAAATCTCCAATTAACTGAAATTCAGAGAATGACCACAAAGTCCAAACATATGAAGGGAGAAAGGATGAAGAGTAACGTTTATTTCGAGATTTTAACATAGAGTTTGGCATTTTTCTTGAAGTTAAATCCTCATTAGCCTTTGTCCTTGCCTGTAAGTACCAAGAAATTATGAATTACAGTGAATAAATCTCCTAATTATTTTCCTTTAGTGTTGGTTGAGTCACCCTACTGACCTAGAGACCACCAGATGTCCAAGTTCCAACACTAAGAATGTCTGAAGACAGCCAGAAACAAATTCTCATTCTTTAGCCTTCCTAGCCTCTTTTCCTTTCTTCTTCACAGTGTGAAAACCTTACCTCTTGTCTAAGTCACAGTTCCCTCTCTCTACTAAGGCATTTATTCACTGGCAACTAAGAGATTTCTAAGAAAGACTTTACCTATGGACACTCCTAAGGTTGTACATATTGTAATGGTGTCTCCTGGGTGAGAATACTTGTGTGAAGGACAGATAAGTAGGGCCTGGGCCACCTCCCACACTGTCCTTCTCTTCCTTGTAAACTTCTATTCTTCGCCTGGCCATTCTAAGCTCCTCAATGCTCAGTCAGGTACATAGCGGCTGCTTGTACCCCAAGCAAATAAGTTAAGTGCTACAATTGATGGATAATCTCAACCAAACAAATATCTAAGTTGCCACATTGCAGCAGTAATGAAATGAAGTCAGTAGAAGTCTTACCATCAAAGGCCGTGTCTGGAAGTAGAAGCAGGTCAGCCTGGCTTCTTCTGAGGAAGGTTGCAGCTTCTCCAAACTCTGATAGGTCCATCCTTCTTAAAAAAGTCAACTGAGAAAGGGTAGGACTCAAGGTGAGCTGAAAGGATTCACTCTGAAAAATATAAGTATGGGGATAAAAAATAGAATAGAGGCATCATGTTCTAAGATGAGAAACCATTCACAATAGATAGACTAAAAGGGGTTAATTTTCTTTTACTTGTCTGTACTCCTTTTTTTCTTTGCTATGTCTCAAGTTTATACTACAACAGGACTGGAGACCATCTCATTCTAATAGGGCTGCCTTCCCCACTAGACATGGAAGGGATAATGCCTAGGGCCAACAGTGCTTTCAGGGACCTATGAAAATGTGTTAATTTCCTTTAAAATCAGAAGCAAAATATAAATCAAATATATGTTTCTAGGTACCACAGAGTCAAATCCGACTCATAGTGATCCTGTGTATAACAGAATAAAACACTTATTCACACTGTGCCATGCCAAGCACTATGTTAGTGCTTCTCTGCTATTCACAGGGTTTTCAATGGCTGATTGTTTCAGGATTGTTTTAGGAGTGGGCTGCCCGGTACTTCTCCCATAAATCAAATGTTAATGGTATTAAGTAATGATCCTATCCTGCATTGTATTTGTTTTTATACCAACATAATTGTAAAATTTAATTTTTAATAACTTTTTTTGGAAGAAGAATTCCAAAAAGACAGAAATGGGGCTGGTAAAACTCAAAATCCAGCCCTAAGCCACACAGTTCTGACTTTGGCAGGTGGCATAGTGGGCCAGACTGTAAAATGTCAAGTTGTAGACACTATACCCCTTAATAGGAGTGGAGGAGGGACTTAGAAGTATCTACATGCCTCCAGGTACAAAGAACATCATAGCCAGAATAATGTGACAAGGGGAGTAACTATTCACATAAATGTCCAGCATTATAGTGTAAAGAATAAAAAACATGAGTATCCTTGCAGAGATGGGTGTTTGGAACAGACAGTTTACAAGAATACAGGCAGATGGCCATAGAAAGATGCCAAAGGCAAGAGTGAAGAAGTTCAGCCTGCAAGTGGGAAGCAAGTTGAAGGGTGAAGAGAGTAGAGCAAGTACAAGTAGAGGAGCTAATTGGCGTAAGCAAGTCTTGAAGGGACTGAGTTGTTGGGCAAATAAGTAAGGCTAAATTCGCTCACTAGTCACTCTATGCCAACCTGTGTACATAATTTATCTTTAATTTTCACACTTTATATTTGATAACAGCAGAATAGATGGAAACTGGGCCATCATGACTCCAAATGAAAGGTCATTCTCTCTGGTCCGACAAAATAGTCTTCCTCTCCCCTCAGGAATACAAGGCAAAGATTACTAGTTCCATTTACAGATGAGAAAGAAAGACACACCAAGTTTGCTTGCTCAGCTGCTGCACTTGAGACTGATCATCACCATGTTCTACCACTTCAGAATGAACTATGATTACTTTCTACCTCATACACAGGCAAAAATGAACAAACCTAATAAACTAATGTGTTTTACTACACTTAATCTATTCTTTTTTGTGTGTGTGCGGCAGCGTGGGATGTGGGTATAGAAAGTCTGAAGAGGGCTTTCTGGAATGTAGTTTTAAGGATTGTGGTTTAAAGCAAAGATTAGTGATCCAGGCTAAAATTTAGTTCTCTCTCTCCCAGAAAGTAAGCATGAGACTTGTAGAAAGTTACTTAATCCCTTTATGACAGTTACCTCACCTATACAATGCAAGGACTAGCCATAATTTATGGGGATATTTCCTGATGTGGAGAGGAGGAAAGATCTTTGAGAGAAACAACAGAAACAAATGTCCAGGAGATGGGACTGAATGTGGTATTTCTCAGGAGAAAAAAACAAAACTGACCTTTCTATAGGTGAATGTTAAGATTTAAGATCTATAATTATAATAATAGTGAAATAAATAACAATATTAGATATTTGAATAGATAGATTGGAACACAGTAAAGAAAGTTCTGAAAGTTAGCCAGAGAAATTTAGAAGGTGGTGATAGGAAGTGTCATTGTCTCTTTGAGTAGGGATTTGTGGAAGACAGGATTTAAAAAAAAATAGATTTGGGTAGATTTGAACAGAGAGAAGCCATAGTCCTAGAGAAAACTTGTAAATCTGCATTTGCGACAGAACTGCACCGTACCCAGCTCTATGTGTGATTTCCTGGTAGCTTGCACTCAGTTTCATAGTAGATTTCAGGGAATATATTTGGGATATTGAATACACCAATGTGCACGTGTGTGTGTGTGTGTGTGTGTGTGTGTGTGTGTGTGTGTGTAACAATTTCCTGGAAAGATAACTAAGAAATAGACATTTGTCTGGGAAGTGGGAACAAAACATGAGTGAGAGTTGGAAAAAACTGCCTTTAATTGGATTCCATTCTAGTCTATGTGTACCATGTGCCTATATGTTCATATGAAACTGATTTTAAAAAGTAGTTATTACAACATACAGAAATACAAAGATTATATCAAGACATAGAGCATACATCTGTGTAAATCTTCCAAGTCTGGAGCACTTAGCATATTTAAATGTATATGATGAACAGAATGTGTAGGAGCACATGATAGATAGTAGGAAACTGCAGGTGCCAGGAGCGGGAACGACCTGGCAACTGTTTGAAGGTAGGTAGTTGAGGCCAAAAGAATGACTCAGCTGGGCAAGGAAGAATCAGGGTCCTCCTCTCTCCCTAGCCTCCTCTAGCATTCATTTTATCCCCTAATGTCCTACAGATCTCTAGATCCCTGTAGTTTCAAGTTACACACATGATTTTACAACTTTTGGGAAGAATAAACTTGCCACAGTACAATAAAATCATGTTAAGAGAGAAAATGAAAGAGTCTACATGCTCAAAAGAAGTAAACAAATTTAGCCAAATAACCAGAAAGCTATATTATACTCAAGGTAGAAAAACATAGATGGATATGGATCTAAATGTAGTTCTTTTAGAAGGAAAACTAATCTATATTTTGAGATGAAATTATATTTGAGGCTTGTATTTTTGTTGTATTTGGTCATCATGTACATTTTTCTTCTATGTTTAAGAGACAGAAAAATACAAGAGCTGTCTGTGTATTGCTGTGAGTCACTCATTCTAGAGCCTAGTGTTCTAACTGAACATTCAGCAGTTTGATTTACCAAGACATCCTGGAATGATTAAGTTCTGGGAATCACATGGTGATGTTTAGAAGTGGGCTGACCACATAATTTATCATCGAAACCTGAGCACGTTTTCATACCAAGACACTATTAAGAGTGAAAATAAGGTAGTACTAATAATTAAACTGGGAGAAGGACCAGACAACCCACTCCCAAAAATCAAAATTAAACTGGGAAAAGGACCCAGATACACACTCCCAAAAGTCAATCTGCCACTGAAAACCCTATGAATAGCAGAGAAGACTGACAAAGTGTTTCCCCTGTTGTGCATAGGGTCGCTATAAGTCGGATACCAACTTGATGGCACCAAACAACAACAATAATTAAACTGGGACAATAGACATTATCTGAGACTGTCCAATGAACATAGGAATATATGGACAACCATTCATAAGAGAATTGGTGACTGAGAATGACCATTTATAAATTAACAAATGAGGACATCCCTTTCCCATAACTACAAAGTCGAGATTCCTTGTGCTGATGATTCACAGAGCACTTAGACAACACCAGAAAGTTGAAATCAGAGAAAAGCATTAGGTAATTGTATACATTATATGATACAGTTTGTGGTACAGCCAAATAGCTCATGCTGTTCTGCTCTAGACTCCATCTTTTCAGGGACTGAATACCATATAATCCACCACTCTTTGGTCATCATTCACTTTCCAGGTGTATTTTAGTTAACTAGTGAACAAGAAAAAAACATGTAATGGGAAGTCATTGTGTGGAAGGGATAGTTGAAATGTGAACTTTTCAACTTGCTCTGGAGAAGATCATGTTGGTCAAAACCTAGCGAGTCTTGATAGGAAATAAGTTAGCGCATACCAGCTGAGTCATAGCATCAGATGGGGTGACCAACTATCCCTGTTTTTAAAGGTCTGAGGTGTTCCCCAGGACTTGAGACTTTGAGTGCAAAAGCAAAGAAAGTCCTGAGCCAGCTGGGACAAGTTGCCTCCCCTACTTTTAGGTGTAGGCCGTGCAATTAGTTTAAGAATACAACATCTATTTTGGAAATCAGCTTTTTTTTATGTTGATTGCGTTTTATGTGGTTATCTCCCTTGTCCTCTTCCCAGTTACTTTGCAAATGCCTTTTTCAATAATATCCATATATCTTCTCGGTTGGGAGAAGGACCCGGCAACTCCCTCCCCCAAATCAATCCACCATTGAAAACCCTATGAAAAGCAGAGAAGCATTGACAATAGTGTTTCGCCTGTTGTATGTAGGGTCGCTATGGGTTGGATACTGACTTAACAACAGCTGACAACAAGAGCAACAACATTTCATTAAACATGTATTTGTGAGCTGTGCATGGTGGCACCTGCCTGTAATCCAAGCAACTTGGGAGGCAGAGGCAGAAGGATTGCAAGTTTGAGGCAAGAGGTAGCCAGCATAATTTATGGAGACCTTGTCTCAAAATAAAAAATAAAAAATGGGCTAGGGGTTCAGTCCAGTGGTAGAGCACCTACAAAGTATGTGCAAGTCCCTGGGTTCAACCCCCAAATACTGCAACAACAAAAGATTTATTGCCTGTCTCTAATTGCCCATGGTAGGCCTGGGGTATATAATAATGGAGAAAACAAACCTTCTCTGCCCTTTTATAGATTTGAATGAGAGTAGGGGTTCCTTCTCCTTGAATTATGGTTACACTACAGGCAAACTTACAACACATCATTCTAAAAAGAAACTTTAGGCAGGATTATTCTCTTCATAATGAGAGGGATTTATACTGTGTGTATTCATTCATAGGCTCCTTGTCCCCTTTATCACTGTCTGCCATGAGGGTCTTCCTTGACTTTCACTTTCCTTACCCCTTAATGTGGAACCTTTGGGTCACCTCTGATTCTTCCTTTTTCCTCATGCCCATATTTAACTTACCACCAAGTTCTATTGTTTCTATAGTTATAAAATTCTTATCTACTTTTGGCTGCCACCATAGAAGGGCCTGGCCTTGTCCACAGGCATGTGCCACAAGTAGCCATATTATGAATGACATTGTATTCTGTCTAAGCTTATTAGACTTGAGTATCTGATGCAAACAGGGATAGTCAGAATGTTTCCTGGAGTATGGACTTGGGACTTAAGAGCCACTCTGAGAGAGAGTTTTTTGCTAGAATGGAGTGAGGGATGCAAAACTTGAGAGTTGAGGCTGGCATTGTGGTATGACCACTGGTGCCACATGCATGCTAAACAGCAAAAGCATCAATAGAAAGGAAATCACAAGAAAGTGAAGAAGGAGCAATAGGAGACCAAGGAAAGAGAGAAAGAGGAAGGTTGCTTATGGCCCCAAAGGCTCTCCAGGTAACAGCACCTGCTGAGACTTAGACATAATTCTTGCCGTTGGCTTCTATAAGATCTCTCAATAAACTCCCAATAGACTCCCATTTCAACCCCAAATTTAAATGGGCTTAAGTGAGTTTCTATTATTTGCATTAAAATATCTTTAACTAAGACAATTTGTCCCAATCTTTGTCCTAACACAGGTTCCTAATTTCTCTCCTAATATGATGTGAAGACTATATATAAATCTCAGCCCATCACCTGGTGCATAAATTTCAATCAATGTTAACTACTCTTAATACTATTGCAAAAGCATTTGTGCAGTCTGATTACAATGCTAAATATGTAGGAGGGTAGCTTTACTTTCTAAATTGTTTAGTGAATTTAAGATGGGAAAACCATAATGAAGGACAGTACCATAGTCAAGTGTCTTGGTTTGTTTTCTGTTTTTGAAACTGAATGCCATAGACTGGGTAATTTACAAAGAAAAGAAGTTTATTTATCTAATGAGTCTGGAGGATGGGCAGTCAGTCCAAGAGCTGGTGCCAGCATCTACTAGCATCTGGTAAGAACCTTCTCATTGAGTTCATTACAAGACATCACAAGCTACTGTCAGAGAAAGCCCACATTTATCACAACAAAAGCACTCTTGACAATTGATTAATCTGTTCATGAGGGCAATCACCTCACACTTCCAAATACTTTTTAACATATTAATTTGAGTGAGGTGACATGGTTTTGGTATTGTAGTTCCCTCTATTTGATACCCTGGGGCAGGTGGAATCCAAGTTTGAGGCCAGAGGAAACCTGCCAGATTTAGCAGGACCTTGTCTCAAAATAAAAAATAAAAAAGGTGCTAGGGTACAACTTTATGGTAGAGTACTTGCCTAGCATGCACAAAGCCCCAGGTTCAACCCCCTTGTACTGGAAAAAAATTTAGAAATTAAATTTCCAACACATAAACTTTGGAGACTACATTCAAACCATAGCAGAAAAATAAAGAGGGAAATTTGCAAAATGAAAGCTACAACTGGGTGGTTGTTATGGTTGTTAGGTGCCATCAAGTCAGTGTCCGACTCATAGCGACCCTATGTACAACAGGCAAAACACTATTGTCAGTGCTTCTCTGTTATTCAGGGTTTTCAATGGTGGATTGGTTTTTTGGGAGCTGGTTGCCAGATCCTTCTCCCAAGCCTACAGTATTTGGTGTTCCCAGGTTCCTAGTACTCCCATCTAAGTACTAACCAGGCCCGACCCTGCTTAGCTTCTGAGATCTGATGGGATCAGATGCCACAGTGCTATGGCTGCAGTCACAACTGGGTAGACAGAGCTTAAACAAGGGAATCATCTGCTTGGGTAACAATCTCTCCCAGGAGGTTATACGTACCCTAGTCCTTTTCCTGCTGGCCACACTAAATCTGTCATGTACTGCTTTTACTCTTTTAATCAGAGCAGGAGAATCATAAAAGAATGGGTATAGAACTTAATACAGCTTTGGGATGTGCCTTAACTGTAAGGTGAAACTCAATCAATGCCTATTATGTAAATGGTTAAAAGAATTCAATTATTTTCATTTTAGCAACTGCAACAGTTTTCCATGTAGGCTTTATCATAATTAGTTAAATTCACTTGAGTTTTTCACTAAGGTAGGTTATTAAATGTGCTTACTTTCAAAGTCTTCCATTGTTGGGAAACCATGATACAAGCAATAAGAAAAAAAATATTAAGTATCTTTTGACAAAGCCTATTTCATTGTTGAAATTGGAGATAATGTACCTGAAAATAACAATGGATTTATCTATATGTCAGCAGAGGAAGGGGAGAATCACCAATCACTTAAATGATTCTAAGCAAGCTATGTTGTTGTTGTTGTTAGGTGCCATCAAGTCGGTATCCGACTCATAGCGACCCTCATAGGGTTTCAATGGCTGACTGTTTCGGGATTGCCTTGGGAGTGGATTGCCAGGTCCTTCTCCCATTTTTGCGGTGCTGGGAATTGAACTTGGGACCTCAGAGCGCAGTGCTCTACCAACTGAGCTAAATCCCAGCCCCTACAAGGCAGAAAATGAAACATATTTAAGTTTCAAGCCCAAATGAATGTCACAAATCTGGGGAATGCCGCAACATGCCTTTGATTACGGACAGTATTAGGTAGACAAATGATGCTGATGCCTAATACTCATATTGCTGGTATAATCTTGTTATGTGTTTTAACTCAGGCTTACTGGGCAGAAAACTAAGCACTTCATCTTTATGCATAAATCTACCACATCCTACCCAGCTACAATAACTGTATTCTATTTATGTGCAGTTTAGTTCTTATAAAAGCAGGGGACTTAGGCGTATCTCCTTGGAAGAGGAATGTTAAAATATTGAATTGAATTACTAATCAAAAGTGTTGCACAAATTATTGATGATTTGAAGCCTTCCCTTCAATAGGTGATTTGTATTAGGTCTCCAGTCTCCAGGCTATGCAGTTTATATTCCAAAATTCTGCTCCACCTCCCACCCCTCTTACTCCCCACTGCCCACTGTGATTTAGCTTTTCCTCTCATTACTCGATAGAAACACTTCTTTCCAATAATCTCTTAAAGACAGTTCCTAATGGGGATCTTTTCAGTCCCTACTTACCTTCTCTGCAGCACCTACATTCTAGTTTCTGGAATTTTTTCCTCTATTTATTCTCTTCCTCTGTAGTTCATTTGCTCATCATTATGGCTTGGGTATAAAATGTCCCCAAAGACTCATGTGTTAAAGACTTGGTCCCCAGCTGGTGACACTATTGAGAGGTGACTGAATCATGTGGGCCCTAATTTCATCAGTTTACTATTTATACAGAGAAAAACTTCTGATTAAATCCTATCATATATTTATTTTAAAGTATGCTATCTTAGAATCTGCTGATTAAGATAGTAAGACCTCAAGATATTCTCACTCTAAGTGGGGACTGGGCTACAGAAGTATAAATGAGTTGTTAACAATCCAATATGAATATTTAGATAGAGTGAGGTACAGAGTAACACAAGTAAAGGAAGCATAACCATCTTATCTGTAAGTTTTTAACAAGAAAAGTTCAAACTAAAAGGGATATCAAATGTCCCTGAATGATACTGGTGAAATCAGTACCAATATTAATTACTAAAAGCAAATGATAGTTACCATTTCTGAGTGTGTATTAGACGTGAAGCACTGGGTGAAGTGTTTTACATGTAATTGTTTAAACTCAATGAGGTACATGTATAATAACCCTTATATGGTTCTATATCCAGATTCATAAAAGTCATCTTTATCCTATGCTTCTCCCTTCACCTTTCTATCCAATAAATTGCCAAGCTCTGCTGACTTATTTAAATATCACTTAAAACCATCCACATGTCTCCATTCCCCCTGCCCGAACGCCAAACAAAGCCATCATCTTTTCTCTTGTGGCTCTCTGCTTTAGTATCTTAATTGGTCTTTCGACGGTGACCAATCCAGAGTGAGGCTCAATATAGAGGAACACAACCATATTAAAACCTATCCAGATTTATACTTAAGTCAAATATGTAAACAGAGATTATAGAGTTCTTTACCTTCTTGCCTGTCTTATTTTCCTGTCCTATCTCTCTTGTTCTCTCATCCCAGTCATGACCTGCTTGGTGCACTAGCAGTAGGCTCCAAGAGCACTCAATGACCTCTGGGTTTTCACACACAATGTGACCTCTGCCTGGAATGTTCAACCCTGTCTCTCTTCCTCTGGCTAATTCTTAGTTATCCTTTGGGTATCCATTAAGCAACTTTCCTATAGCTTGGTATTCTCTAGATTAGTTCTCCCCATTAGATACATTCATAGGTCTCTTTACTACTTGTACCATGATAATCATTAATCTGTATCATTATACAACTCTCTATATTCCTAACCAAACATAATACAAACTTAAGTAGGGAAAAGGTCTGCCACAGTTAGAGTGAACCCCAGTGCTCTGTACAGAATAGGGCCTTAATTAAAGACTTAAGGAATAAGTCAACAAACATATGAGACTCATCAATATAACTCCAGAGTTCATAGTATAATACCATACTGCCTCCTCACTGAGCTCCAGCTTAAGAAGGATCATGCTCTTGGTTACAAAAGAATCTAACAAACATCCAACATGTACTTACATGCAACAAGTCCTTGGCTAAAAAAAGCATCATCACCATATTCTCTAAATTGTATGAGATATGAAAATCTAGATCCAAGGTTCAAAATAAGCATAAAGATAAAAATCAACTGCTGACTACATTAATAAACTAACTTGACAGGGAAAATTTTAAATAAGTAGTTTAATTTTTAAATGAATGTATTTAAGTCAAGAAATGTGAATTATACTACCATGAGATTTTTTTTTTTGTCTTTTTGAGATAGGGTCTTGCTATGCACTCCAGGCCTATCTGTAACTTGCCATCCCTCTGCCTCAGCCTCCGAAGTGCTAGGACTATAGGCATGTGTCACTATGTTCAACTTTATCCTAAATTTTTGAATCCATAGAATTTTAGAACTAAAAGCTCTTTAATATCAGCTCAGTGCTTCATAATTTATAGGCAAATATAACATTGGCTAGCAAACAAATGGCCCAAGTTCATTATCCAATTGTGATGAAGTCATGCTGAAAGTATAACTAGTTTTGAGCACAATTTAGGATAAATACTGATGCCAGATCTAGGAAGAGGAACTAAAGAAAATAAAACTGAACTTTTATGTCTGTGATTTAGAATTGGAGCTAAATATATCCTCCCATGAAATACTAGTTAATAGTCACACAGTAAATATTAGCTGGAGTAGAACATTGACATGATGATACTCCTAAGAAGCAATGACCCATAACCTGCATAGTAGAGTAACACCAAACTTACAATTGCTGATGCTATTAGTCCGTACAAAAGACCTGTATTAAATACACTTAGAGATTATAAAAGGTCATATATAAGTTCATGGTATTACCTGTATCATTATTATTTTTATAGATTCTGAATGCTATGACCTTACCCCAGGATAATTATATGAGTTTTAACTAAGTATAGTTTTGCAATCAACATCTTCACAAATAATCAAAGATATACTTAAAGAAAAAGTATTATGTATTCTAATTCAAGTGAATTCAATAAACATTTTTTAAGAAAATACTCAACAAGTGCCAAGAATTGAAAAAATACTTAGGATACCAGAATTATCAAGCTCTGACTTCTGTATTCAAGATTGAAATCTAGTAGGGGACAAGACTTGTCAACAGGTAGTTTTCAGTGTAGGTACAATAATGGATATACATTTTCCACATTATAATAAATGTAAAACAAGTGGCATCGTTAAATTCTTACCTAAGAGGAACTCTTCCATTCTTAATATTTTCTTAAAATATTTCATTGCATATAATGAATAACCCCTATGGTCAAAGTATTAGTAAAAGCAGCAAATTGTCTTTTATATCTTTTACTCACCATTTTGGTAGACAGAGGAGGGACAAAAACTTACCTTGGAAAGAGCAAAAGAAATGAGCAGACCAGTTAAGTTGAGACTTTATACACTTTTGTAAAGGTCAAAAGTGACAATCTCAGTCAATTTTACCATTGTTTCTAAATTTATCTGCTGGTTTTTGAGATGTTGAACCCATGGATCTGGATTTGGCACCCAAAATGTCTCCGAGGAAAGGGTGCTGATATGCCAGAAAAAATTCCATTTCTATAATTGAAATCCACAGACTAACTTGACTCATTCCTCAAATGCTTGCTGCATAATAAGATTAGACAAAATTAATTAGAGAAGCAGCAATATCCCTAGTGGTAGCACTAATTTGAGAGTTGCAGGCTCTAGTGCTACCTCTCCCAGTGATTTTGAGCAGTTAATGGTCTCAACATTTTCCTTGTTACCAAGGAGATAGTTAACAGTTATCTACTATTCACTGAGGTCATTCTAGGAATACTAGAAAAAAGTATACTATGTTCCCAGTTCTGTTTTAATTATGTTGCATATGTGACTTCATTTAAGCCTCATAAAAATTCTACAGTTAGGTTTTATTATTCTCATTTTATAAATGAGGAAACAGAGGCAGAGGTGATGAGTGATTATTTTTCAATTAATTAATTAATTAATTAATTCTGAAGTACCAAGTATTGAAGGCAAGGTGTCACACATGCTAGGCAAATGCTCTATCACTGAGCTATATCCCCACCACTTTTTAAAATTTTGAGACAAGATTTCACTAAGTTTCCCATCCCGCCCTTGAACTTAACTGAGCCTCCTGCATGGCTGGCATTATGGGTATGTGCCAACATGCATGGTTAGGCCAGTGATTTTTGGAGATAAGATCTGAGCCTAGAACATTGGACTTCAAACTATTTTTTAAACAATATTACATACAATTATTAGCTCAGAATTCTGATAACATTCTTTAATCCTCCCCTCACACTTTTAGAAGGCTTTGTCTAAGGAAATGCATTGCTATTTGCTTTTCCCACCATCCAGGACATTTTCTTTCCCTAAGTCTCTAAGTGAAGCAAACAGCTAACTGAGTAATATAAAAGAAGAAACCTACTACTGAAGGCCCTTGACTTTGAGTCACTTTTCCAGGACTTGAAAGCCTTTTGTGAAACCTGAAAATGTCTCTCTAGAGCAAAGGATTTTCTGAACTATGTTAACAGTAACTTTGGGTAAATGATGTTAAAAAGTGAAATTCTCAGTAATAGGCAACAGCTCAAGTAATCAGTTCTCATGACCAATGGGCCAGTTCTGCATCACTATTTTTCAAAACCAATTAACTTGCCATTTCCCATTAGGGAAAAAGACACCTATACTGAAACCTCTTATAGCAACCTTGAAAGCAGAACAGGTTAGTAATAAATACTGAAGCAAGTTCTGCATTATAACTAACTAGTATACTAAAATGAGTTAATATGGCTGTCTAAATGAGATGATCTTGTTGCTTCTTACAGGAATCTAATTTAATCTGAATGGTAAGCTGACAGCAGTAACCTCAATATGAGATGAAGCAAGAGAAGCACCTCCCTGGCTGGCCATTGTGTTGTAGGAATGGACCTTAAAGTTCTTCGTTTGGCCTTTGGGAGAAGGCAAGCCATTTTAATGCTTGCTTTGAGACCCCCAAAAAGGGTGTATTGTTTTATTTGGACATTTAAAAAAGAATCAATCTAGATAAGGCAGACAGAACAATTCAACTTGTATTTCAATGAGTTCTGAGGATTCAAAATACAGAAGAAACTAACCAGACTGGTTTTCAGAGGGCTTTAATTTGAAGTAAATGAGAGGTGGGTCTTAAAAGTCATAATCCTGTTTCCATTTCTCACTTATCAGGAAAAGAGATATCTACTAGCAGACTCTGAGGGCAGACTCCTGGGGAGCAAGGGAAGGTATGTGTAGTGATGGTGGTGTGGTTGATGTGGCTCTGTCTAGGGGGAAAAAATCCCAAGAAACAGCAGAATTAGTAAGATATTGATGTGGCTAGTTGGCACTTGGGCTGGGATTTAGCTCAGTTGGTAGAGTGCTGCGCTGCAGTCTCTGAGGTCCTGAGTTTAATTCCCAGCACCGCAAAAATGGGAGAAGGACCTGGCAATCCACTCCCAAGGCAATCCTGAAACAGGCAGCCATTGAAAACCCTATGAGGGTCACTATGAGTTGGATACCGACTCGATGGCACCTAACAACAACAAGTTGGCACTTGGTAGTTGCCAAATTTACAGAGTTAGACAGGCATGGTATTTGCAGATTCAAATTTGACCTATGATATCATTATCATTACCCCAGGATTGTGAGGCAAGGTAACTTCTTCCTTGTGTTGAATAGAAACTAGGAATTTTAAAAGGAGTCAGAATATGAAGTATCCTTTAAAAAAAATCAATAAGAAGTTCTGTCAACAGTTCTTGCACCCAAATGATCAAATCCCATAGATAAATGATTTGACAAGATTAAAGTAATTATTCCCAACTCAGAAGCACCTTTGAAAGTCTCTTACATATTGATGACCACAAATTATTTCACATAAAATGTAGTTGATCAGCAAGGCATGGTATGGCAGTGGACCCTGTAATGCCAGCATTCGAGGATGAAACAGGACTTCAAGTTTGAGGCCATCCTGGGCTATATAGAGAGATTCTGTCTTAAAAACAAACAAACAAAATGTAGTCCATCAAATACTCTAATACACAAAATCAAGTCAAACTTGAAATGTTACTATAATTGCTAAAGAGTATATTGTGCAGCACTGACTACAGAGATGCTATTAAGTAATTTCAGAGCCAAAGAATTTGTATGTTCTTTTGAAACACATTTCATAACAGATATGTTCTCCTGTTTCTATCATAGATAGAAGGGTCAATATCATAAAAAAATAGTTAGAATGTATTGGGGGATGGAGGGAGGAAAAGAGAATGTCTTCTGCACAGATTTGTCAATGATTTACAAAGAAAGGGCAAACTACTTTGTAATCCTCTTGCTTCCACAATTTTATTTCATCTTTTCTCATTTAGGGCCTGGGAAAAAGAGTGTATTATTTGGGCATTTTAAAAAGTCAATCCAGATAAAGCAGACAGAAAAGTTTAATTCATATTTCAGTGAGCTCTGAGGATTCAAAATACAAAGGAAACGAACTAGACTGGTTAAATATATCTATCCTTTCATAACTTAAGATTTTTTAATTTTGCTTTGGAGGATTATATATGGTTATATTTAGTCAGTATTTCTTGATAGTCCCAGTATTAATTGCCAAGGGGAACAACAACAACAAATTTTTTTGCCAACAAATTAAGAACTGAAAATCCCCAAATAACAATGACTTAAATGAAACAGAAATTTATTTCTTTTATGAAGTTTGGAAGGAGTTCATCCAAGGCTTTTATGTACATCCCAGTATAAGGGATCAGGTATCTTCTATCTTCTTCATCTATTAATCATGGCTTCCATTCCCTAAATCAGATTATGATAAAAATCTTTGAGATTCAGCTATTTTTGTCCATTTAAAGTCAGGAAGAAAGAAGGTAAAAGGCAGAGCCATGCCCTTTAAGGAATTTTCCCAGATATTGTCTTTGTCATCTATTTTTGTATTTGCATCACATTAATAAAAACTTGATTATATGAGTACATCTAGCTGCAAAGGATGCTTATATTTCCCTTTGTTGTTATTGTTAGGTGCCATTGAATCAGGTACAACTCATAGCAACCCTATGTACAACAGAAGGAAACATTCCTCAACATTGTGCCATGCCCAGCACTGTATTAGTGCTTCTCTGCTGTTCATAGAGTTTTCAATGGTCGATTGGCTCAGGATTGCTTTGGGAGTGGATTGTCATGTCTTTCTCCCATTTTTGTGGTGCTGGGGAAAGAACCAGGGCCTCAGAGAGCACAGAGCAGCACTGTACCAATTGAGCTAAAACCTAGCCCATATATACATATAAATTTCCCTGGCCAGTAGAAAAACTATTTCCAGGTGATCTTGTGAATAGCTAAAAATTGAGGCAACAGAGTCACTATAAAAGAGCTTCAAAGATGACAATTAGCTGAGCTATCTCAAGAGTAATGATTTCAGGGAAAATATGTCTTTTATGACAATACTCCTCTCGGTGGACTCACTTTTAATATTTTTCCAGAGCTCGTTTACTTTTTCTAAACTTTCTCTTCCAACATAAGCTCTCTGCAATCATCATTTTCTTCTATAGCCAGGTGGGTACAGATGTCTTAATAGTCGATTCCTACGTATGAGGAAAACTGCTATCAAGTACAAGCAAACCAGTATCCCTGTATACACAGAGGTTTCTTTCTCCTATCCATTTCTCATGTTCATTAATTGCTCATCCTCCACACTTGATAGTTTCAATAATCTTGAATCTCATTTGTGCACACGGTAAGATGATAAAGCAAAGAATTGTCTAGGAAAACAAAACAAAAAGTAACACTTTCCAGCTGGAAGAGCTAATGTTTTGGGTGTTTTTTAATGAGTGCAGAGATTTCAAGGGGTAATTTCTGTTTAGATAGCTCATGTCTAACCTATTTTTAATAAGGTTATGAATTGAAAATGAATGTAATAAAATTTATCTTTAACAGGTAAAGATAGATGCCATAGCTTATAATTTGGGTTGCTATGTATCTCCCTTTCGGACCTAAAAGATGAATTTCAAAATAGATTTCACCAGTCAGCTGTATATTAAATATAATACAAATTATTAAAAATAAAAATCAAATCATGTCTCTAATATTAAGTAATTAAAAATGTTCTGTAATTAGAATTAAGGGCATATGACTGGTGAACAAGTCTCTTGATTTTATTCTTTGATCAGGTCTAGTAATAATAAAAAAAAAAAACCCAATAATAAAGAAGATGAGGAATGCCAGGTGCCATGGATCATGCCTGTAATCTCAGTGACTTAGGAGGCAAAAGCAGGAGGTTCGCAGGTTCAAGGCCAGAGTCAACGTGTGTAATGTAGTGAGATCCTCTCTCAAGATAAAAAATGAGCTGGGATACAGCTCAGTGGCAGAGAGCATTCACGTTTAAAAAAAAAGAACAGAAATAGGAAAAGGAAGCAGAACAGGGAAATATGAAACAGGAAATATTCAGTTTTTAAAACTATCTTCTTGTTTAGTGAAGAAAAATAGAAACTATATAGCAGAATATTCCTCACAGCTGCAAAATCAAGTATCCTCAATTAACATGAATTATAATTTGAATGTACCTGGTGGCATGAATTGATTAATAAAGCATTGCATGGAAAGTTTATCAAAGCATCACTAATGTATAAAATGGGCCAATAAAGCCCAAAGCATCACTCTTAAGAGTCTGGCTTTATTGGCCCATTATATACATTAGTGTTTGGTTTCATGAGTAAGAAATTGTCTTGCTAAATGACAGAACCAAAGACCCAGGAGTTTTAAGAAATGTTGGAATTGTAAATGACCAATACAAAACAGGAATATTTTTTCCTTTTTTTTTTTTTTTTTTTTTTTGTATGTATGGTACTTGGGGGCTGGGATTTGGCTCAGTTGGTAGAGCACTGCGCTGCAGTCTCTGAGGTCCCGACTTCAATTCCCAGCACCACAAGAATGGGAGAAGGACCTGGCAATCCACTCCCAAGGCAATCCTGAAACAGTCAGCCATTGAAAACCCTATGAGGGTCGCTGTGAGTCAGATACCGACTTGACGGCACGTAACAACAACAACACAGTACTTGGAGGTTGAATCCAAGGCCTTAGGCATACTTTGAAGCACTCAGCCACTGAGCTGTATCCCTTTATTTAACCACAAAGCTAAATGGAAAAATAATGAAACTTAATGGAAAAATAATGAAAATGATGTATGGTCACAATTCCTTCATTTTCCTCTTTCTCAGTCCTCAAGTTCACCTCTGCAGAATCATTGAGCAGTTGAGCAGTTTCTTTCAAAGCCATGCTCCCAGTGACCTACTTCCTCCAACTGCGGCACACCTTGTAGAGTGTCCATCGTTTTCTAATAGTCCAATAAGTTATGAGTCTATAAATGGATTAATCCATTCATGAGGTCACAGCCCTTGTGATCCAGTCACCACCCTGCCAAGGCCCACCTCTGAACATTGCTGTATACTAAGACAAAGACTTCAACACTGAGCTTTTGAGGAACATTTAAGATCCAAACCAAAACAGAAACTTTTCTATATTCACTGGTGTTCACCTTGTGACTGGCTAAGAGCCAACTGGTTAATAAACAGATCATGAGGTAAACTCACTGGAAATGAACAGAAAGATCAGAGAGTCATTATTTTTCCACTAAGTTTTTGCTTTAGATTTATGGAATAATTGAGTAGAAAGAGCTTCATATACACACTTTGTCCTCTGGCCCCTCTATTACTTAAATCTTGCATTAGTGTGGCATACATATTACAATCAATGAACCAATACTGATACATTGTTACTAATCACACTCTACAGTGTAATCATTCCCCAGTAATTAACAGACTGCATATAATTGTGGTTAAATAAAGGAGTGAAAAATTCCGACTGCCTAGTGAAGTCAGTTACCTTAATGTTATAGTGCAACACATTAGATGTTTTTAGTGATGTAAACAAATGTACTGCACTATTAGTCACATAAAAGTATAGCAAAATTATATATACAATATACTTGCTAATGGGGCAGAGGTTTAGTTCAGTTGGTAGAGTGCTGCTCCACGCTCTCTGAAGCCCTGGTTTTGATCCCCAATGCCACAAAAACGGGGTGAAGGACCCCAGCACTGCAAAAATGGGTGAAACCCACTCCTGAAGCAATCTGCCACTGAAAACCCTACGAAGAGGACAGAAGCACTGACATAGTGCCAGGAATGACACCCTGTTGGGGAGTGTTTCCTTCTGTTGTACCTAGGGTTGTTGAGTTGGACCTGACTCAACAGCACTTAACAACACATTTGCTAACAAATGACTGCTACTGGCTTACACATTTACTATATTATGTTTTTGTATAGCTATTTACGTGTACTTCTACTTAAAATATTTTTTTTCCTTATTGGCCATGTTTGCCATCAGCAGACACACACCACCCATGTTTATGTCTCTTGATTCCATCAATGCAATGCCAAATAATTTATCTGTATCTAACAAGAGCAACAATGTAGTGTACAAGTGCCACTTGCAAAACAAAATCACCAAAGCATTTCTCAGAATGCATGAATCATTAAGCAATGCCTGCTATACATTAATGTCCATTTTTTATAGTGGACTTCTATGGATTTTCACAAGTAGATATTATCTACCTGTTATTATAGTATGGTGCAGAATAGTTTTACTGCCCTAAAAATCCTTTGTTCCATCTATTTGTACCTCACTTCGGTTTTAGCCTTTTTAGACTGGCTTTTTTTCACTAAGTATTATGAATTTATATTCCTCTGTATCTCTTCATGCCTGCAACCATAGCCATGTGACATCTGATCCCGTCAGATCTTGGAAGCTAAGCAGGGTAATGGCCTTGTTAGTACTTGGATGGGAGACTGCCTGGGAACACCAGGTGCTGTAGGCTTGGGAGAAGGACCCTGCAATCTACTCCCCCAAAATCAATCCACCATTAAAAACCGTATGAACAACAGACAAGCACTGACAATAGTGTTTTGCCTGTTGTATGTAGGGTCGCTATGAGTGGGATACCCACTCGACAGCACCTAACAACAACAACAACGTATCTTTTCATGGCTTCAGAGCTTATTTATTTTTAGCACCAACAATGTTCCATTGTATAGATGTGATAACCTATTAAATCACAGTTGGGTGAGGTATATAACTATTTTTTACGTAGCTGGATTCAATTTGCTAATATTAAAATTTTGGCATCAAGTTCATGAAAGATGCTGGTCTATAGCATCTTTTCTGTTAATGTCCACCTGGTTTTGGCTTTGGGGTAATACCTCACAGAATAATAGCAAGCAAAATTCTTGATTCTGTTTTGAGAGATTGTACAGAATTTATAATATTTCTCATTTAAATGTCTGGTGGAACTCACCAGTGAAATTATCTGGAACTTTCTATTTTACTATTTTTTAATTGAAAAATTTAATGTACAACTTAATGTATTTCATTCTGATGTACTTTTAACTGATATGTAAAAGTAGGAATTGTACATATTAATGGGGTAGCATAATGTTTTTATACACGTGCACAGTGTAACTTGAAGTCATATCTCCTCAAACACTTATTTGTGGTGAAAACTTTCGAAATACTTTCTTCTAGGTTGAGTGTGGCATACACTGGTAATCTCAGCACCTGGGAGGCTGAGGCTGCAGGATCTTGAATTTGAGGTCAATCTAGGCTACACAGGAAAACCCAGCCTCAAAACAAACAAACAAACAAACAAACAAAAAACAAAAAAACAAGACCTCAGGATGTACTTCAGTGTTAAGACTATGTGCCCAGCATGTGTAAGATCCTGGGTTTGATCTCCAGTCCTGCAAAACAAACAAAAATCCTAACTTTCTTCTAGCTATTTGAAATATAAACTACATTGTTATCTAGACACCATTCTGTGCCACAACATACCAGAACTTCTTGGTCCTAATTGTACCTTGGTACTCATTGATCCCCCCATCTGTCAGCTTGTGGTGCTATGGGGGCTTACATATTGCTGTGATCCTAAGCTATGTTATCAGTATTTCAGATACCAACAGGGCTACCCACATAGGTTTCAGCTGAGCTTTCAGACTAAAACAGACTACAGAGAAAGACCCTACTGGCTACCCCTGAAACAATTAGCCACTGAAAACCCTAATAGCATAGAAGCAATATCAACAGAATGCTGGAAAATGAGCCCCCCCAGGCTGGAAGTCATTCAGAAGACTACTAGGGAACAGCTGCCTCCTCAAAGCAGAGTTGACCTTAATGATGGGAATGGAGTAAAGCCTCTGGGACCTCTTTTTGTGGATGTGGCATGACTCAAAATGAGAAGAAACATAGTGACTGCAACACGGGGCTCAACACAAAAAGATTGTGTGCACAGTGTCGGGTAGTGTTTTGTTCAGTTGTACACAGGATTGCTATGAGTCGGATCCACTACACCCAACAAGAACTCATTGATCAAGAGTTCCCCATTCCTCCCTCTCCTACTCTGATTTTGGAAGGTTACTGATTTTACTTCTTTAACAGATAATGGGCTTATTCAGATTATCTATTTCTCCTTATGTGCATCTTGGTAATTTGTCTTTTAATTGTCCCATTTCACATCATTTATAGGCACAGAGTTGTTTAGAATATTCCTTTGTTCCTATTGATTTTTTACTGGGTCATGACCACTTTCAATTAGTGGATCTGTGTGCCTGCATTGTAACCTTCACAAATGCTTTTCAACTCTTTTTATTCCCTTAGGCAAGTCCTGAAAGCTACAAGGGACTAGAATTGGGTGATTTCACCTCACTCCCATAAGGCAGTGAAATTTTTGTTTCTTTGCTGGGTAGACATTTGTTATGCAGAATGCTTTGGGCTAATTTCAAAAGGGTTACTCCCTCTGTCCTAATTCTTTCAAACATGAGGGAATTTTTCTCTGATGGTCACTATGAGAACCTGGTGGGGCCACCCTGGATAAAGGCTGGAAAAGTATGAAGGTAAAGGGAGAAGTTTGATGGTTTTTTCTTTTCTTTTCTCTTCTCTTCTTTTCTCCTCTTCTTCCCCCCCCCCCTTTTGGTTTTGTTCTTAAATGGCTGATTACAAGTCTATAACAGACTTTCTTCTTTTCAATATTCCTGTTGTGAAGAATTCTTGGATCTTTTTGCTCACAAGTCCATGTATTGATGTGTGCCATGGTTCCTGGCCACCACTCTTGAAATCTACAGTGTTTCGTATTTATTTTACTGTCTACAATTGAGCACAAGTTTGATGAGAAAAAGCCAAGGACAAAAAGATATAAAGCTTTCTATTCCATTTCCCCTTCACAAGGGAAATTAACACCTACTGACAACCTACTAAAAGCTATGAGCTTTATTTTTATTTTTGCAAACATTATTATTTCCAATAAGTACCTTTAACCTCATTTTATAAAATGAAATTGAGGTTAAACTAAGATATTTAGGTAAAGCCAGGAATGTAGATATGGTTATAAAACTTATTTTAAAAAAACTAAGGTAACAGTATAAAAATTTTGTTGTTAGGTGCCACTGAATTGGTATCTGACTCACAGTGACGCTATGGACAATGTCCACAGCACCTGGTGTTCCCAGGAGGTCTCCCTTCCAAGTACTAATCAGGCCTGACCCTGCTTAGTGTCTGAGATCTGACGGGATCCAACACTGCAGTGGTACAGTACTGCTGCAGGCATAAAAACTTTAAAATACAAATACAAAAGTTAATTATAATTTCATTACCCAGAAGCTACTGTTGTTCAGTTTATTATGTATGTATTCATATATAGAGATACACATATATGAATGATTGTTTTTAAAGAGTTTGGTTCACTTCTTTTCCCACTTAACACTCCACAAGCCCATAAACTTAAATATACTTTAAAATCTGGATGACTGTATTTTATACTGATTTACCAATCTCCTATGTGTGTATGTGTGTGTGTGTGTGTGTGTGTGTGTATAGTTTCCAATTTTATGCCATAATAAACATTATAATGAATACTACTGCTCCTAAATCTTAGCACACATACTTATTCCCTTAAGATAAATTCCTAGAAATAAAACTGTTCATAATAACACACTGAATTTTTAATTTTTGTTTTTAGTTGCTTATGTGTTTATATTTGAATCATGAGATTTTTTTCCTGAGAATACAGTAGGAATTTTAAATATCTTTTTCTAACACATGGGTCTGGACTCACTGTTCCAGAACTCTTTCAGCTTTAATATGCCAAAAAACTCTGGGAATTACACAAATTATTACATAGTAGTTCATAGTAGACTTTGTGGGTAAACTCTGCTGACTTGAACATGAATAATGTTGTTTTTTCCTAGGGCTAATCATAAGCCTTTTTATTTGTAGTATGAGAAAAGGATAAGGCTAAGTATTCTTTTCTAATACACTGTTTCTTTTGGTTTGAGATTAAGTAAAATGAAATATAACTCTTAAAATAACAGTGTAGATAAAGTAATGGAAAGGTAGAGTAATATTCTCTAATAAATCACTGCCAAGTGCTCAGCTATTCACTGGAAAATTAGTTTTTAATAACATCATGAAACTAAAACCTAATCTCTCTTAACTTTGAAAATGTCACTCTCTCATCAGACTCATAAAAAAGCCCTTTGCTATGTATCCTAGGATTATCCACCATTTGAGACAGCAAGAGTATATAAACACTGGATAAGTGGGGAATTATTGTTGTTGTTAGACAACTAAAAAAGTATATTAGGCTGAGAGGAAGACATTTCTCTTTGTATTTAATGACCTTGATTAATAGATATTGGTAGCATAACATGCAAAAATGCTGAATTCTGAGAATGACGATACTACTCACTAATGGTGATGTGATAAATTTTCTCTAGTGTATTTGGGAAATAGATGAAAATAAGCATAAAGTAGGCCTCACACTTTGAATGACAAGAAGTCAACTAGATCCAAAATGATGAAAGAGGAAGATAGATTTCAAAGTGATCTGTATGTTGAAAAGAACCCAAGATTTTTAATTTTCAGTGTTTTTCCTCTAATTTATAGACTATAAGGCACACTCTTTCAGGTACTTCTCAGGCTCACTGTTTACACTATATAAAAAATTAAAAACATTTATTTCATTTTCATAATTGTCTTAAACATGAGCTCAGTAAAGGTTAGAAATGTATAATTATTTTTTTACTCTATAAGACATTCATTATTAAGGGTGATATATATTTAATACTGATTGGTGATCACTGAGTCAAGGAAAGTGATGACCCAAACAAAAAGAATCTTATGATCTCATTAAATAAGTAATACTCAAACTAGGGGGTATGGGAAGGAATATAACATACAAAGAACTGTATGGTTTTAATAAATTCAATATTCTGAATATTGCTATTTATTTTCCTAAATTATGGATCACTTGTAGTCAGGTGCAGTGGTATACACCTGCAATCCCAGCGGCTTGAGGGGCGGGGGCAAGAGGATTGCAAGCCCAAGATCACAGGCAGCCTGCGTAACCCAGCGAGACGATGTCTCAAAAAGTAAAAAAAAATATGGGCTGGGGACGCAGCGAGGTGGTACAGCACCTACAAAGCGAATAGGCGCAAGACCCTGGTTTCAAATCCCTGTACAAAACAACAAAAACAAACAAACAACAACAACAAAAAGAAACCCAAGAAACAACAAAATCAAAACAAAAACAAAAACAAAACCATGCGTACACGCTCACACACACATATAAAAACACTTCTAGTCAGGTGCGGTGGCGCACGCCTGCAATCCCAGCGGCTTGGGGGGGGCGGAGGCAGGAGGACCACAAGCCCAAGATCAGAGGCAGTTTGTGCAACCCAGCAAGCCCCTGTCTCAAAAAGTAAAAAATATGGGCTGGGGGCACAGCGCGGTGGTCCAGCACCTACAAAGCAAGCAGGCATAAGACCCTGGATTCAAATCCCCATACAAAAAGAAAAAGGAAAAAAAAAAAAAAAACAAAAAAACCCCCCAAAACTCTTGTATGTTCTTACAGGTGGAATCTGCATTGTGGGCACCCAGTTCCACTGGGTGAAGTTGATACTGCAGGAAGCAGTGCTCCCTCAGAACTCAGGATGGCAGTGTTTTCACACAATCTGCAGGAGCAGTCTGTCTTAGTCTATAGAGATTTTGCCGATTACGTAGAAAATGGAGGATTTCCCCACAATGTCCTAAGTGACCAAAGAGATGGTTCCAAGAAATATTCTGTGTCGATTGTATTGTTTGAGAAGCAGTGGAGCCTGTGGGGTCCTCCCTGGGGTTCTCCCTGTCCCACATAGTTCAGGCACCAAGTCCCCAAATCAGAGATTTCCGGCCCATAGCCTATAGCACGGAGGGAAAATGGCTGCTATGGTGGACAGATTTGGAAAACAGCTACTTGGCCAACTGACTGGAAGAGACCCATATTTGTGCCTATTCCCAAAAAAGGGGATCCAACTGAATGTGCAAACTATCTGGCAATATCATTAATATCACAGACCAGCAAAATTCTACTAAAGATCATTCAGAAGCGACTGCAGCAGTATATAGACAGGGAATTACAAGAAAATCAAGCGGGATTCAGAAGAGGGCAGGGAACCAGGGACATCACTGCTGATGTCAGGTGGATATTAGCTGAAAGCAGAGAATATAAAAAAGATGTCTATTTATGTTTTATTGACTACGCAAAAGCATTTGATTGTGTGGATCATAACAAATCATGGATAACACTTTGGAAAATGGGAATACCAGAACACCTAATTGTGCTGAGAAATCTGTACATGAACCAGGAGGCAGTTGTCCGAATAGAACAAGGAAACACTGCCTGGATTAAAGTTGAGAAAGGTGTGCGTCAGGGCTGTATACTTTCACCCTATTTCTTCAATTTATACGCTGAGCAAATAATCCGAGAAACTGGACTTTATGAACAAGAATGTGGCATCAAGATTGAAGGAAGACTCATCAACAACCTGCGTTATGCAGATGACACCACTCTGCTTGCTGAAAGTGAAGAGGATTTAAAACATTTACTGATGAAGATCAAAGATCATAGCCTTCAATAGGGTTACGACTAAACATCAACAAAACAAAAATCCTTATGACTGGGTCAGCACACAACTTCATAATAAATGGAGAAAAGATTGAGGTTGTCCAAGATTTTGCTTTGCTTGGCTCTATAATCAACACCCGTGGAAGCAGTAGTCAAGAAATCCAAAGACGCATTTCTCTAGGAAAAGCTGTGGCAAAAGATCTCTTTAGAGTACTGAAAAGCAAAGATGTCACATTGAAGACGAAGGTGTGTCTGACTCATGCCATGGTATTTTCAGTGGCATCATATGGTTGTGAAAGCTGGACATTGAACAAGAGAGACAGACAAAGAATTGATGCTTTTGAATTGTGGTGCTGGAGACGTCTATTGACTATACCATGGACTGCCAAAAGAACCAACAGATCTGTCCTAGAAGAAGTACAACCAGAGTGCTCCTTGGAAGCAAGAATGGCCAAACTGCGTTTTACATATTTCGGACATGTAGTCAGGAGAGAAAAATCCCTGGAGAAGGACATCATGTTTGGAAGAGTGGCAGGTCAATGCAAAAGAGGAAAACCCTCCACCAGATGGATTGACACAGAGTCTGCAACAATGGGCTTAAACATAAATAAGATCATTTGCCCGGCACAGAATTGGCAAGTGTTTCGATCTGCTGTACTATGAGTCGCTATGAGTCGGACTTGACTGGACGGCACCTAACAACAACAACAAATTATGGAAATTACTAAATTATGGAAAGCAAATCTCAAATTCTTGACTTAATGTGTACGAAGAAGCTATATCACTTATAAAACTCTAACTACAGTATTTTCATTTTCTCAATGATATGAATGATGTAATTTAGACTGCTATTCATGGTATATCATAACATTACCAAAATGTTCAATTGTTTACCAGTAAAAAGTAAAAAAGCCAAGTGTGGTAGTGCATACATATAATCCCAGCACTTGTGAGGCTGAGGCAGGAAGAAACCTCAGTTTGAGGCCAGCCTAGTCTCCATAAAAAGTTCCAGGCAAGTCTGGACTGCAAAGTGAGATGCTGTCTCAAAAAAACCAAAAGTAACACAAAAGAACCATTTGGTTAACTATCAGAATAACAAATAATTCAGGCAAGAACTATCAATAAGTGCTTAAGCTAATGCATAAAGTTAGCACAGAAACAGGATATTTGCTGATTCTGCCCACAAGTTATTTATTACTTCTGAACAGAAAAAACCTAAGAAACTAGTTTGTTATTACTGCATGAAAATAAGTAAATGTATTACTGATGTTGACAGAGGTTTTCCACGTAATTATTTAAAGCAAAATGTATAAAATTGTTTTAGGGATACATGTCATACATACAAAACATACACATCAACTACAGCATAAAGGATGGGAAGAGGATAAATAAATGGGCCTATGTAGTTGCAAAATTTCTGTACTACATAGCATGTGGTATAATATTAACTCTAAGGGGATATTGAAGGTAAAGAAGTTATTGTCAAAATAGATTTAAAAAGTCACACTTAAGTATGCTGCCAAGAAGTCATGTATTTTATAAATACATTAGTTAAAAGTAAATCAACAGAAAAAGTGATACAGTAGGCAAAAAGAAAACAAATAATTGAAGCTATATTATAAAATAAACCTTAAGACAAAGATTTCCAAACATAGATGGACACATTTCTTAGTGAGTAGACTTAACACTTAACAACAAATCTTTTTTTGTAAACAAACTTTTTTACTAGAATATACCTATTTGTGTATTTTCTATGGCTACTTTTGTGGTACAACTGCAGAGCTGAATAGCTACGATGGAGACCACATATCTCACAAAGCCTAAAATAACAGCCCTAACTCAAGACAGAATCTCTTTACATTTTTAAGATAACTACTCCTTATGACATAAACAGATCCCAAAGAGCACTAATGTGATAATTTCCTCCTATGACATATTACATTTTTATTATTTTTGTCCTGATATTAATAAACAGCTTAGTATAAACATTAATCAAATTTTAAGAGAAATCTCTATTTGTTCAGGTGGTAAGTATAAACAGTAAAAGAAATTGTGTTAGTGTATACTTTGAAGACAAACTCTTCTTAGCCAAATTTTAAAAAGATTTGAGTGATCTCAATAAAATGATGCATTTCCAAAGTTTTGTTTTTGCCACAGGAAATCACACATACACATAAATTACCTGCAAAATCCTAACTGTGGTAGTAACAAGATGAAATTCCTTCTTTTAGAAAGGAAAAAATATTTAGACATATGTTTTCAAATCTGAGGTACACAGAATCAAAACTGCAAACAAGCAAACAAACAAAATACAGCAACCAGAAAAGTACCCAATACACTGAGTATTAAGAAAAATAGGAACAAAAAGTGATGAAGGATGATGATTAAGTAGTGCTCCCCTTCAAAGCTGAAGTATGATTTTTTCCCACTTTGGATAGAAAAATTTAGAAATAAACTGGTTAAAATAGTTGTATTTGTAAAAATGTTACTAGAAATATACATGGAATACCGTAGCCCCTCAATCTTATCTGAAGGGAGTATGTTCCAAATTACCAACAGACATTTGAAGCCGAGGGTGGTACCAATTCCTGTATATACTATACTTTTTCAATTATAAAGTTTCATTTTCCTTCTTCCTTTTTTTTTTTTTTTCCTGTGGTACTGGGAGTTGAACCCAGGTCCTCGTGCTCGCATGTTTTGCAAGTGCTGGATCACTGGAGCTGCACCCCCAGCCCACTGTTTTTTACTTATTTTTAAGACAGGGTCTCACTAAGTTACACAGACTGCCTCTGATCTCACTTGTGATCCTCCTGCCTCTGCCTCCCGAGCAACTGGGATTACAGGCATGTGGCACTGCACCCGATTTCCTTCTTTCTTTTTGAGACAGGGTTTTGCTATGTATAGCCCAGGCTGGCCCGGAACTCACAATCCTCCTGCCTCAATTCCCCAACTATGCAATTATAAGTATGAGCCACCAAGCCAGCTATAAAGTTTAATTTATAAATTAGGTACAGTAAGAGATCAACAATGAGAGTAATAAAAGAGAACTATGATAACGAAATACTGTAATAAAAGTGATTTGAGTGTGGTCTTTTTCTTGTGATTATGTAAGATAATATTTAAAGGAAACACTTCATCGTTTCTTCAGATAATGTCTGAATTGTCAACATCACTACTCTTGCACTTTGGGGCCATTATTATGTACTATAAAATAAGTACTTTAATACAAGGACTGTGATAAGTACTTAAATATGAGTTACTTAAATATAAGCACTGTGACAGTCTGGCAGTTGATCTGAAAACTGTGATGGCTATTGACTAATGAGCAGATAGCATATACAACATAGAAACATTGGATAAAAAGATGATTCATGTCCAAAAATAAGAGCAGGATAATAAAATATTTCATCACACCACTCAGAATGATGTACAGTTTAAAACTTGTGAATTGTTATTTCTGGAATTTTCCACTTAATATTTTCAGAGCCAGGTTAACCATGGGAACTCAAACTGAGGAAAGCAAAATCACCATGCAAGTCAGACTACTGTCTGTGCCTATTTGGTGTTAAAAACAGGCAAACTGAATTCTTTAAATAAATGTGCAAGTATGTGAGAATAGGCTAGATCTGTACTGTCCAGTAAGTTGGCTATTGAATTAAAACTAATTAAAATCAAACTAAATTAAAATTCCAATTCTTCAGTTGCACAGACCACATTTCAAGTGTACAAGAGCCACATGTGGTTAATGGTTTTGAAACTGGATAGCACAGGTATAGAACACTGCCATCACCACAGAAAATTTTATAGGGCAGCACAAGGCTGTGTTTAGAAATGCTTAAATTGTAAAAAGTTTAATTTTCCCTAGAGCTTTTGGTTCATTCCTTAATTTCTTTAACTCTCTGTTCCTTTCTTTTCATAGAGCCTTATGTTCCCTATCTGTACCTCGTACACTTAAAGACATTTTTCATATTAAAATTGCACACAATGTCAAGGGAACAGAATGCCCCTTTGTAGAACTAGTAGTTTAAAATGTTTTACTCTGAATAAGACTTTTCAAAATTAATCCAGAATAAAACGTATATAAATGCAGAAAACTACTATAGCCATATAATCCTTAATGAAGTTAGTGAAAAACAGAAATATATTTATGTTTAATTTTTAAACATAAATTCTGATATGGTATGGTTGAAAAACAAAAGTAAAGCTAAAATTCACCTAAATCAAACATACAGTGAAGAAAGCACTAATAAATGGCTGTAACAATATTGCAATAAAATAAATAAAAATAACTTTTCTCAAACACATTACATTTAGAGCATTTGATTCAAATGAAAAGTACTGAAAAATTCCCTTGTATGAAAGAAATGTGTATTTAGTCTATGCTTTAAAAGTAAATGGTCCAACTAAAAACATTTATACATTAAATGCATGAAAATTCTGAGAAATTCAAAATTCATAACTCATTGGAAGTTATATGCGTGAGCCAACATACATTTTAAAAGGAGAAAATATAAAGATATTTTATGAATGATTCTACAAATTATTTTTTGAAACAATGCAATCATTTAACACAATAGCTACTTACTAATTTTTGGTAACTGTTGAGTGCATGTTTGCAAATTTAGAAATTATGCTATATATTATTCTAAATGCAATAATAAAAGTTATTTCAAATTCACTAATATTTTCCTTTACACTACTGTAGAGAAAATTTTTTCTAGTAGTATCATATCACTTCTTTTGTTTGTTTTTTTATGAGACAGGGTCTTACTGTGTAACCCAGGCTGGCTTTGAAGTCATGTTGATCTTTTTGCCTCAGTCTCCCAAATGCTGGGATTACAGGCATGAACCATCACATCCAACTTTCACAGCTCTTTTTACTAATTATTGTGATTTCAACTTGTTAATCTTTGAGATTCTTGCATAAAGGAAGTTTAATTCTAAAACCTAAATATAGCATTTTACCTAGTCTAACGACATTTTGGTCAATGCCCGACCACATTTACCATGGTGGTCCCATAAGACGATATTGCTTAGTGATGTTATAGCTGTCTCAGTTTGTGCATGCAATGAAATTGTCAAGGATGCATTTATCAAAATGTATCCTTGTCATTAAGCAACTCATGACTGTAAACAAATGAGAATAAATTAGACACACAAAAGAGAACATTAGAAAGACAACAATGGAGATTTCTTAAGAAAAATATTCTAATGTAATAATCAAAGAAAGCTTTAAGTGATAATAAAGCCAAAACACAAAGTAAAACTTTAAAAAGTCTATTCAAAAGAACAAATAAAACATGCATCAAATCAGGATGTTTACTAAATTAATAAGTACATAATAATTTCTTACTCTTTTCGAGTTGAAAATTGCTTCCTTTTACCACCCTCTCCAATACATAAATACATCAAAATATCATTAAATTACAGATTCTAAAATGCTATAATGTCTATATACTGAGATTCACAGTTTCTGGATTTATTTTTCCACCACTTAAACTATGGATCATTGCTATCATGTGAGAATGTTTGTTCAACTCTTCTTGTTGAAGTTTCACCAAAGACTCTTTCTCTTCCAAACGACCTTCTAACTGGGCCTTTTGAACCTCTAGGGAGGAAGCCTAAGGAATTAGGGAGGGAAATGGGAATGAAAAAAATGAGAAAAAATACAACTGCATGTTTTGTCTTCACAGATATTTTAATATTCTTTTATTCTTTAATACAGCCAATTCAAGGCACCATAAATATGTACTATATTTTAGTGAATTATAGGGTAAATCTAAAAGAAAAATAATAGAAATTCGTAAGATACTTTCAACTTGCCTTAAGTCAATGCTAGTAGTTAAAATTTTGCAGAAAATACTTTAGGTTCCTATCTGCCGTTATTGAAAAGACAATTCTTGAAAACAAGATTAATGTATATCCCCCAAAATAATAAATATGGTATTAAATTTTATGCCTCTTTTGTGATTCATGCTTTGTAACAGTTCAAATGAATCTTTTAATCTTGGTCTGTTCTCATCTTCCTGGGTAGTAAGTGGGCCAAAAAGCATAATTCATAGCCACTACTCAAGTTATACAATCATAATAATGTAGAAAGCACACTGAACTTAGACTCGGAATACACTGTCTATTATTTAGCTTGTTAGTTGTAATCTCAGACTCTACTTCTTCATTTGTAATTGACAAGTGTTAATATGTGGGCATCAATATATTTGGTAAAGTGAAGACAATTAAGAAAAATGTTTCAAGGTATTCTTTGCAAACTACAAAGTCCTAAACACAAATGAAATATTATTACCACCCTGATTTACAGATATAGCTGCATACTTATATATAGCTACTTCTATGTGACATCAAGAACTAGGAATCACTATTTATATTCTCTGCACTCGAACGCTGTACATGCTGGAACACGGTACACATTTAATAAATGTTTAGTGGTTCTAGGAAATATAGGTTTTCACATTGGGAAAGATCCCTAGTAAAATAACAGTTGAATTACTTTGAGATCCTAATGTTTTCTAAACAAAATTACTAAAGAAACAGAACATTAATTTATCCAAATTCACTTTTTTCACAAAGTAAGACTTTTTAATGTTATTGCAAGTGAAAACTGAGCAGTCTTACCTTAATGCTCAACTCTTTTCTTATCTGTTCAGTTCTGCTTAATTCCTTTCTAAGGATAGCAATGGTTTCTTCTTTATCTTCCTTTTCCTTTTGTAAAACTCTAATCTTTTCTTCTTGTACTTTTGTTTTTTGATGCAAATCTTAAAACAAACAAACAGCTATGTACTCAATGGTCTTATACTGACATTACTCTGAAAAGATTAGACAGCTACCATAAAAGCAAAAAAAAACAATGAGAAAGATAAAGAATTATCTTGCTGTAAATATAACTTTTACTGAATGTGCTGAATAAAAAAACACCATGAAACTCTTCCCTTACACCAGTACTCTACAGAAAAACACCATATCTCTATGTCTTTCCCACTTCCTCTGTTCTAAATATAATATACATTAAAGTGAGGACAGACAACTCTCAGAGATTAAGGGTTACCCGAGAAAGAGAGATAGAAAACCATGAAAAATTATATAGGTAGGTATCCATGCTCTAAAATGAATGAGAACAAGTGTTTTTGTGGATATCATCATAGAAAGAGAATTAAAAACTAGTACCAAAAAGTTACCTAGCACTGCCATCTGCTGTTAGGTTCCTTAAATTTTTTTTTTATTTTAAAAAGGCCAAACATTTTTTAGGCTCCCTAGATTAAAAAAAATATTTTTTTCAGCTTGATCAATCCAGTGAAATCACTTTTATGAAATGTTATACAAGAACAGAGAAACTCTTTAACATGCGAATTAAGGCTTAAAAAATAAGTACAATGTATTGAACAAAATGCTACTTACTTGCTAATTTACATTCTCTGTCCGCTAACTGGTTCTGGACTTCTTTTCGCTGTTCTTCTTTTTCGATCAATTGGGCAATAGTTCTGAAGTTATAAAAGAAAAATCACTGACCCATATAGTTTGTGACTTTTTGTCCCCAAAAAATATTTTAAGAGAAAAATCATAAGAACTGTAATTACCTCTAAAATATGCCAAATATATATTTAGCATCTACAATAAGTGATACTTCTAATATTATCAACAAAAATATTCTATTATAGAAAATAATCATTTTGTTCCTGAAAATATGAAAAAATTATAATATAGAACTAGAGATTTTTACTTTTCATTTTGTTGTTTGAGTGACTCATTCAACTTTTTCACTGTCTCAATTTGTTCATTCAAAGAATCACATGTGATCTCTAAGTCTTTATTCTTCTCTTCAGTAGTTTCATTTCTGAAAAGACAAGGAAATGAGTTAGCATCTTTATGGAGGAACACATAGAATGGAGAAAAGAAACAGCATTAAGGAGAATGTTGTAACACAGAATTCAATCAACTTAAAGAGTAATTTCTGACTGGCAGATTGGAATAAAAATTAATATCAAACAGAAATATGTGGAGCATCAGTATCATCTTTACGGATATAGAGCTTTAGTTTACAGGTGATATTGCATTACATGATCTGCTTTAGAGAAGTTTAAGAGTCTAAATTTCTCTACCTCTTCAAAGCTCTGCAGTTAATAATCTTGCTTATTTTACATACATGGTAAATACAAAAAGTTCTTCCTAATGTGATACTTTAATGTCTAACTACCTTAAGTATAAAATGTCCTTTTATATTTCACCAAGTACAAAGATTAAAAACAAAACAGCTGGCGGCACTAGTCAAATTTGGCCAACTAAAACCTTTTATTTGTCCATCATAAGGTTTTTAACAATCTCAGTTTTAATGCCTTTCAGTAATTCTGATTATTAGAAATGACTTCTCCCCAGCCAGTATCATTTGTTTCCTATAACGCCATTTGGGAGTTTTACTTTTTGGTAGACATAAGCAGGTCCTAGAAACCGTATGTTTTCTTGGACCGCTGCCTACATTGTCATTTTTTCCTCAACATTCACTGCCTAAAGCTTTAACCTGACTTAACACTAATAGTACACTTCATCAATAGTGCCTCAAATAATCAGACTTTGGAACACGTTGGGGAAAAATATGCTGTTTAGAAATCACCTTGTTAACACAAATATTTTAGATGTAATTCATTTTCCATTCTCTTTTTATTGTCATAGACCTTCCAAAGTTAAAATTTCTACATCTCTAAATTAACAGAAGGATCTTAAAATAAAAATGAACACAACAAACAAGTTCGACAGAGCGCATTTACTTTTATTGTTCACTAGGAAAGATACAATTGTTCCTGATTTTCCTTGTAACTCAAAAGTTTTTAAACTGGCCTGAAAGGTAAGAGTTTGACACGGGAAGAAAAAAATAAAACTGTGTCAATAGGCATGTGAATTGGCATAACACTTTTGGATGGAAATTTAGAAATGTCTACCAAAATTTTAAATGCACATACCCTTTAACCCACCAATTTACCTACAAGAATTTATTCTACAGATACAGTCACACATACAAGTGAATTATATTTAATGATATTAAGAGATGAGTTAAATACCAACACCCAAATTTCTGTGCTAGTAGGGTGAATGATATGGAATTACCAATATTCAACTACTTTTGAAGTGCAGAAATGATCAATTCATATGGCTCAACTTAACACTAATTGTGACAACTAAGTTCATTCAACAACCCTTAATGGAATGCCTATTATATAGGTATCAAGCACTGTTCTAGGCCATACAGATTTGACAGTAAATCTGTCAAAAAATCTTGTCTTCATGGAGTTTACAGCCTAGATGACTAATGACTATAGAAATAAGTCAACTGGAAATAAATAAATAAACCTATTAATTTGCTTCCAATTTTAATAATGAGCTTGAGCAACAGTTCATAAACCTATGACTTATGTTTCTTGCTAACTACTTATTTTATGGGGCTATCAGACTATACAAAATGCTTACAAAAGGACTTCAGGGTCAAAGAAAATTAATGCAGTACATTCAATCTAGACTCTAACTTTACCTCTGAAGAAGTTCCATGTAGGATTTTGTCAGGATTTCATGTTCTTCAGCCACTGACTCTAACTTTCTATTATGTTGAAAGAGATGTTCAATATCACTCTGAGCTCTTTCTGACTCAAGCTGTTGTGACTTCACCAACACACTAAGCTCTTCATTTTTTCTCTCAACTTCTCTCAGCATACTGGCAAGTGTTCGTGCCTTAAAAGAAAACAGAACATGGACTTTTCCACATTTATATACAGTTATGCATTGCATAACAATGTTTCAGTCAACAAGAAATCACATGTATGATGGAGGTTCCATAAGATTATGTTATATATTTATCTTGCAGCCATCTTAATTTATGTAACTATAGTCTATTATATTCACACAAGAATGAAATTGACAACCAACACATTTCTTAGAACGTATCCCTGTCGTTAAGTAACACATGGATGCAATGTGAACATTGTTGTTGTTTGGTGCTGATGAGACAGGTCCAACTCCTAGTGATCCTATGTACAATAAATGAAACACTACCCAGTACTGTGCCATGCCTGGTACTATTGTCAGTGCTTCTCTGCTGTTCATAAGGTTTTCAATGGCTGATTGTTTTGGGGAGTAGGTTACTAGGTCCTTCTCCCAAGTCTGCAGCACCCAGTATTCCCAGGCATTCTCCCATCCAAGGACTAACCAGGCAGGACCCTACTTAGCTTCCAAGATCTGATGGGATCAGATGCACAGGTATGGCTGCAGGCAATGTGAACATATATTATGTATATTCAATATATTCCACAATTTAAAAGATTTACCAAATATATAATAATTCAGCAAGTACTGGGTTATAAAACATTGTAGTAGTCATATGTACTTATTATTTAAATCCTAGTAATAATTCTGATAAAGGTCAAGTATCCCTTATCCCAATGCTTAAGAACAGAAGTGTTTCGGATTGCATATTCTTCCAGATTATAGGATATATGCATATTCTTAATATGTACATAATGAAGCATCCTGAGGATGGGACCCATGTCTAAACACAAAATTCATTTATGTTTCATATATACATATATAAATACTCCAAAGCTAATTTTTACAGTGTGTTTTAACAATTTAAGTTCCAAGGTAAGGAGTTTTCCCCGGTGGCATCATGTTAGTGCTCAAAAGTTTTAGAATTTGAAGCTTTTTGGATTTCAGAATTTTGGATTAGAGATGCTAAAACTGTACTATTATAGATTTTTATTTAATAACTTATTCTGACAAAATCAATCTCAGCATGACCAGGTTAATGGAAATGAACAAAATTTCAAGACAAAAGTAGCTCTACATGTAGCACTCAGTTAAAAGGGTACAGTCCTTAGGACAGGTCATTAACTCTAAACAGCCAAGTTTGCAAACACCAGTATTTCCATTTCAGGTAAGAATTCTGAATAAAATCTTAACTCTATCACAGATGCTTAATCTAACCCTTAAAGTTAAGCTAGTATAACCAAGGCCACAACCTGTATTTAGTAAGTGACATGAAACATTAAAGGAACATAAAAGCAAATAGAACAAGAAGTGAAAACTTCCTACCCTATCTTAAAAATACTATTTTCAAATGTCAAATGAAAATGTAAGCCTTATTCTTTTTTATGGTATATATTATAAGAAAGCAATAGCAATAACTGTTATTTTTAAGAGAAATTGTTCCAGTAACATGGATGAACTAAATAAAGTAAAAGACATGTCCAATAGACTTAAGACTATAAGAACGTACTATGAGAAGAGACAGGAATAAATTATTTTAAAATCATTAATTTTCTTTCTTGGAATTTATGGTAAGTTCAACATACCAGTCAAGACAAATGAAATCATATTACAATAAGGAAAAACATATGATTATATTTCTTTATATTTTTTAGAATACCTTTACGGTGAAAAGATTTTAAAGATATTTTACTTGTCACCAATTTCAATGCTTATTTCAAAAGCCATGCAACTTTATTATAGTTCATTATAAATCATGGTGTGTAGACTTTCATTTGGAATTTCATATTACTTAAGTATTATGAAATACTCACCTATAAGGTACACATCGTGTGTCTGTGTGTATTGCACATACACATAGCAGAATGCCAAAATTATCAAGCATCTACCATATCCCAGGCCTGGGATTTAGCTCAGTTGGCAGAGCACTGCTCTGCAGTCTCTGAGGTCCTGGGTTAGATTCCCAGCACCACAAAAATGGGAAAAGGATGTGGCAATACACTTCCAAGGCAACCCCAAAACAGCCATTGAAAACCCTATGAGGGTCGTTATGAGTCGGATATGACTTGAGGGCACCTAACCACAACAACCATATGCCAAGCACATGCTCTGGAACAGAAGAGCTAGAAACAGCCTCTGGCATTACAAGTAGGGATGGGGGGTTAACATGATTTTCACATGGTATGAGAAATATTACAAAGAGGACAGGATAGATACATAAAGGAAGGATAGCCAAACACATGAGTAGGCTAAAGACCAGAATAGGTTTCTGGGAAATAAAAGTATTTAAATTGAAATATAAAGACTATGAGGACTGAGGCAAAGAAAGGAAGAAAAGGTGCTCTAAACTATGGCATAGAAAGTTTAAAGATAAGCTGGGTGCGGGCACACACCTGTAACCCCAGCAGCTCAGGAGGCGGAGCCAAGAGGATCTGAAGCTCGAGACCAGAGGTGGTCTGCCTAATTTAGCGAGACCCTGACTCAAAAAAGTAACTAAAAAATGGGTTGGGGTACAGCTCAGTGGTCCAGCACTTGCAAAGCATGCAAGCACAAGGCCCTGGGTTCAACCCCCAGTACTGGAAAAATAAAAGTTTAAAGAAAACATAAAAGTAGAAGAATATCTGAGTAAGATTTGGCAAGTTCCAGAAGAAACAAAGTAGTCTAATAATCAACAAATTATAGATGTAGATTGAGACGTAGTTAGAATCTTTGTGTGCCAAATTAAGGAATTTCAATGATATATGAGAGCAATGGCAGTTACTATGTAGGATGTTCAGCATGAAAGGGTTATGATTAGATTACTGCCTCAGAAACCTCTGAGGTTGAGATGAGGGAGGGAGGGTGGACTAAACACAGAAAATAATTTACTCTGGCTGAAGCATAGCGAGTGGCTGAGAAAAAATCACTAGACTAAAGATACGAAGACTAATTAGAGGCTCACTTGTAATTCATATGACAAAGGAAAAGGATTTTATCTACAGCAAATAGTGGTAGGAACAAAGACAAGGCAGAAAAGAGAAATACTTAGAAAGTCTAACCAAGTGAACTTGAAAGAGATAAACTGTATTCTCTCCATGTTTCTTATTTGGAAAAGAACTATTAGTAGGGCAATGTCTAACAATATGTGTTAAAACAGGGGAGGAGGAACAACACAGAGGGGTAAAGAGGGAGAAAAAACACAAAATACAGGATGCAACTCTATGAAAACACAAAAAATGAGGGTATAACCCATGGCTGCATATGACAGTCATTACATGCTAATTAAAAGTCTTTTTTTTTGTCTTTGTTTATTTTGTTCTGTAAAATTTGTAAGGAGATGGAAGTGTAAGCAATACTGATTTGACAGTTGCGTAAAGGACATATCAGCTGACATATTACTCTGTACCCCACCAATGTGTACAAATAAAATAATTTTAAAAAAAGAGAGAGAGAGAGAGAGAGAGAAAGGTGATTACCCGTAGTTGGTATTTGCTACATACCTATATGCAGCTATATAGGAAGTATTTAGCACTCAGGAAAAAGTCCTGTGCCTGACAAAAATTTGGGAACATTAACATTTCAGTAATGGGTGACACCACAAAACACATAAATAAAGGAAAAGGATTTTGAATATAATCCCTGAGATCCCTAAAACTTAAAAGTAGACCATGGATAAAAAAGAATTATCACTCAGATAAGGAAAAAAATAATCAGAAGATAATTATGTAAACAAAATTAAAGGGGGAAGAGTTTCAAAATGGAGGGAGTAGTTGTATCAAATGCTCAATTTTCAATTAGAATAATATACAATATTCTCCACATTTTTATTTCACTTATTACATCTTCTACTAATCAGACATGACTTTATATTGTACATACCTCTGTCTCAGCTTGAGCTCTTTGACAGCGATACTGAGCAATCAGTCTATCAGCCTGTGCAAGAGCAAGAGCTTTTGCTTCCAACAGATCTTGTAATCTGCTTTCTTTGGACTATAAGAAAACACACCATTGATTTTCATCATTTTAGGAAAACATCTATTATAGCTTATTATAAACAGTTAAAATAAGCTCACACTCACAGCTAATGTGGACAGTTTCATCTCATATACATCCATTATGTCAGAGAGTCTCACATCATTAATCTGATCCTTTACCTAGGTTTTAAAAGAGTAAAAATAAGAAAATTTTAACACTTGACAAAATGATAACATAAACTGTACTTTGCAACTAAATCATTAAAACTTAATGATGAGTAACAAACAAACAAAAGGAATGCTGTATCACATGGATCACAAATATCTTACTAATATGGAGACTGTAGAAGAATATCTGAGTAAGATTTGGTAGTTTATGGCAGTTTTAGAAATGTTTCTGGGTGGGCAGAAAGGTGATTAGGGAAAGGTGATTAAGGAATAGCTGTGTTTAAAAATGTTGAAATTTAGCCGGGCATGGTGGCACATGCCTGTAATCCCAGCGACTTGAGAGGCAGAGGCAGGAGGTTCGCAAGTTGGAGACCAGAGACAGTCTGCGTAATTTAGCGAGACCCTGTCTCAAATAAAAGGTAAAAAAAAATGAGTGAGCAGTGCAGCTTGGTGGTATAATAGTTGCAAAGCACACAAGTGTGAGGTCCTGAGTTTATCCCCAAGTACTGCAAAAAAAAAAAAAAAAAAAAACCCACAAAATTGAAATTTTATGGTTGGTTATTCTTCCTCTTTCCAAATTTTCTAGATTATTATTTTTTGTATCAAAAGATAAAGGTTCAAGGCTGGGCGCAGTAGCGCATGCCTGGAATCCTGGAGACTGGGAAGGCAGAGGCAGGAGGATTGCAAGTTTGAGACGAGAGGCAGTCTGCATAATTTAGCAAGACCCTGTCTCAAAAAGTGAAAAAAAACAAAAAACAAAAAAAAAACAAAACATGAGCTGGGGGTGCAGCTCAGTGGTACAGCACTTACAAAGCATGCAAGCACAAGGCCTTGGGTTCAACCCCGAGTACTGCACAAAAAAAAAAAAAAAAAAAAAAAAAAAAAAAAAAAAAAAAAAAAAAAAAAAAGAAAAAAGATAAAGGTTCAATGAGGAAATCTGCATCTAAAGTTGTTTAAATAAATGTTATAATCAGAGCTGACATTCAGCTGGCAGGTACAAGGCACGATTATATCTATAATATCTATAATTGCTACTTATCACTCACCATTACTCCAGATTGAAGTTTCTCTATTAACTCTTCAATATTCAATCCAGGAACATTATCTTTCAAAAGTGGAGGCGTTAGACACTTTGTTGATGTTGGAAAACTGTGATTCAATGAACTGTGATTTAAAGGCATTCTCCTAGGCATATGTTCTGATTCCTGTTGTCTATACGCATTGTTTGCTGCTATACTTTCTCCAAGTCTGAATGGAAGTCAAAATGAAAAACAAATAGTAACATAAAAAGAGCAAAAGGAAGAGTTATTGAAGATTTAGAAAATCTTTTAAAATGAGTCTTTTGGGAAGAATATATGCCTTCAAATATTCTTAAAATCATTTTCTTGATGGTTCTGATGAAACAGGCTTTTGGGAAACATCTTAAATTTTCCAGAGGACTTCTTTTTCTACGTATGATGCTTTAAAATAACAATTCCATCTTTGGTTTAGAGGCTTTTTAGAACAGTTTGTGAAGTGTGGATTCCTGGTAATAAATATAAAATTACTGGCACTCCTCAAAGCATCCCTCTTGCCCTGGCCTTTAATTTATGTCTTCCTTTGACCTTTCCCTTTCTCACTATGCTCTCACTAACCTAACTTCCATTCTGCCCCCTTAAAGTGCATCTTATTACTGTGTTGAGGCTTTTGAATGAGTCATTCCTTTATTTAGAACACTCTTCCTATCAGATCTACATAGGGCTGGTTCCTTCTTGTCTTTAGATCTTGGTTCAAATTCATCTCTTCCCAGAGAGGTCTTCACTAATGCTCTATAATATATAATATTAACCAACCTTCCTCTCCATAGTGATGTGCACAATAGCAATCCCACCCCCCTTTTTAAACTTATCTCCTGACTAGTGCAAATTGTTTGACAGCAGCCACCTAGTCTAATTTACTGTTACGGTCAAACAAAAATATCTGGCACATAGGGGGCCCTTACCAAACGTTTGTTAAATGTTTAAATAAAACAAACAAGCAAATACATACCACAGAAAGTTACATGCCCATTCACCTACCCAATAAATCACCCCATTAGACTGCCTAAAATAATGTCAAACAAAGACGTTGAATAATAAGCATAAGTAGACAACTGAAGAAATTATCCACAACACAAGGCAGGGAAGGCCAAGACACAGTGAAAATGGTGGGAAGGCCCCACCCAGAGGATGAAATTCTCATGGTCAGAGTGGCCATAGTTTTCCCTCTGAAGCTTTTGAGTTATTTTCATGTCTGACTAAAACTGAAGCAAGAAAACCACAACATGGAGCAGCTTCTTTCACAGACTGTTTCTGTCTTGTAACGTGAGAGGCTTCCTATTTGTCTACATTTTTGTTAAAAAGAAATATTTATTATAAAATGTAGGGAATCTTGATTATGTGGTCTTGTACTCCATAGTTAACTCTTAAATTATGATTACTTATATTACTAATTCTGAAAGATGGGATTAAGTCAGTTAACAGGATATAGCATAGGTTAGCAAACTTGACTGTCATAACTACTCAACTTGTTAAGAGTAAAAGTAGATAGAGGCAATACAGATATGAAAACAAATGGATATGGCCTTATTTTAATAAAACTATGTACAAAAATGTACTTTTCCACTCATCTGCTTGGTGACCTCTGGCATATAGGGAATATCTCACCTATTTACTAAATGCTCCAAATTTTTCAAACCATGTTTACAAATTCATTTATATAAATAACTTAAAGTTTTTAAAATTTATTTATGGAAACTCCTAGTACACAGTTTGGTAATTAGTTAGTTCACAGAGAGTCCCTACCACATCCATCAAAAATACATGGATTTTCTTCACATATCATTGTAAATATTCTCTTACTATTTCAAATTAATGAGTATAGAAGAAAATTTTGCCTGGCCACTATCCCATTTTTTTTTTTTTTTTTTTTTTTTTGGTACTAGGGGTTGAACCCAGAGCCTCGCGCTTGCATGCTTTGCAAGTGCTGGACCACTGAATGCACCCCCAGCCCATTTTTGTACTTTTTAAGACAGGGTCTTGCTAAATTACGCAGACTGCCTCTAGTCTTGAACTTGGCGATCTTCCTGCCTCCGCCTTCTGAGCCCCTGGGATTATAGGTGTGCACCACCGTTCCCAGCTTTCTATTCCATTTTCTGATAAAAGCACAAAATTTTTCCTTAGGAAACTTTCCACTTCCAATCCCAATCAGTCCATACAGTTCTCAGAAAGGATTCTTTGGCAAATTACCAAGACCTGGTCAATGCTCAGATTTTTCACTTAAATACTCAGGAAGGAAAAGCTCTTTGACAGAACTAAACAAGTAGGATACAAGCTTGAGAATGTGCAGAACGTATTAAGTTAAAAAGAGGCGGTTAACTAACAGGAAAGGATGCTACCTGGATAACACATTTAGCTACCTAAACCTACCTTTCTCCTGAATGAATAAACAGGCCTTTTTAGTTATATGAGCCAAAATTTAAAATTAATCATTTGAAAGATTACTGACAATTACAATGAAATCTTCAATTCACTAACTTACTAATCTATATTAATATTACTAAAGAAATACAGCATGGTATTTTAACACCACAAAAGATAACATTGCAAATGATTACAACTCACACCAAGGCAGGAAAATCTGGTAGTGGAGCAGCTTCCAGTAATATTCCCAATCCAGACTGCACTTCTTCTCTGCTATCTGATGTTAGAGCAAAGGCCAAAGGAGTAATCAAACGTGGATCCTAAACAATTAGAAACCAGAAATTAAGAGGCAAAAAGAATCAATATCAAGTATTTAGACTAAGGTGAGCAAGTTCCTAAATGGTTTTAGTATTAGACTTTATTTTGTTACAGCTATTTATACTATCATGTAATCAATAAGAAGACTAGCTATAAAAAATCCAGCAAAAGTTCTGATTGTTTTCAATTATGCCTATGAACATCATATCACAAGCATTTAATGAATTTAAAATATCATTCACAACTAATGTTTAAAATTGTCTTATTTTTCTCATTAACATTTAATAAGATGAAAATTGTAAATGGTTAATCATTTATAAATTAAACCATAAAAGAAAAAGTAAAATTTAGTTAATTCAAACCAAAAAATTTAAATTTGAAGACTGATATATTACAAAGTATAAGATCTTCATGTCAGTAAATAAATAATACTGTAAACTCTAAACCACCTATTATGAAAAACAATGTCATTTTTTGATTCCATTTTGTTTTTTTTAATCAGTTCTAGAGGCTGAATTCAGGGCCTCTTGCATGCTAGGCAAGCACTTCACTAAAGCCACACCCCAAGCCCCTTTATATCTTTTATTTCTGAGATTAGGGTCTTGCCAAATTGTGAAAGCCACCTCTGGCCTCAAACTTGTGATCTTCCTGTCTCAGACTTCTAAGTCACTGGGATCACAGGCATGTACCACTGTGCCTGGCTCAAGTGAATTAAAACAAACAAACAAACAAGAAAACCCCACACATTGTTAGTGAAGAAAATAATATGTAAGACTTTTATAATTAAAACTTTAAATGCCTTGTAGATACTCAATATAATTCAATGCCTCAGCTACAGTGAGTCTTTAGTTTCACAACTCTCAATGAAAACTCTTCACAAATCCCACAGAAGAGAATCATTATTTCTGGAATGCAGTGAAAAAAACTTAAAACACAAAGAGGTGAAATTTCTTGCTCAAGCCTGTACTGATTAGCAACTGGTACAGCCAAACTTTGAACCCAATCTCAGCATAACATTCACAAAGTACAAGTAGCCCTTGCTTAAAGTTTCCTTTTGTCTACTACCGTGTCTACAAAGTCACTAGCACCATCTCTAAGTTACTGTACTAACTTAATTCAGCAAAAATAATAATTTAACATTTTTGTTAAATACCTGTTATAGGCAGGTGTTGTAGACATTAACATAGTCATTGGTAAACAAATCCTGCACTAGGCCTCAGATGACCAGATCAAGCCATTTGGGATAAATATCACATAATCAAACAAAACTTTGAATTAGTCATTCTCCAAAAGTAAATAAAAAGAGGCCTGCAGCTGTAGCCCTGTGGCATCCGATCCCGTCAGATCTCGGAAGCTAAGCAGGGTCGGGCCTGGTTAGTACCTGGATGGGAGACCACCTGAGAACACCAGAAGCTGTAGACTCGGGAGAAGGACCTGGCAACCCCCTCCCCCCAAAAATCAATCTGCCATTGAAAACCCTATGAACAGCAGTGAAGCACTAACAATAGTGTTCCCCCTGTTGTACAGAGGGTCGCTATGAGTCGGATACCGACTCGATGGCACCTAACAACAACAACAACAAATAAAAAGAGGTGGTAGTTGCATAGTAAGTTCCTTTGTTTTAACCCTACAAGGAAAGTAAGTGAAATGACCAATCTCCTTAAATTCCCTGCTTCTGCTCTCTTCAACCTTTATTTTATCTATAAAGTCAACATCCTTCTGCTCAGCTCATTAGAACACTCATTCAATTTGGTAGCATGAGATGTTTCTTGATTCTATAAGAGCAAATGAAGGCTGAAGATGTAGCTTAGTGGTGGAGTACAAGTCTAGAATGCTCTAGGCCAGTGGTCCCCAATCGTTTTTGGCACCTGGGACCAGTTTCTATAAGGAATAGGGAGCAGCTGTAAATACACATGAAGTTTCACTGGGTCACCCACTGCTCACCTACTCTGTGTAGTCCAGTTCCTAACAGGAGGTTGGGGACCCCTGTTCTAGGTGATAAGTTCAAGCCTTAGCACCTTAGGGGGGAAAAGAATAAGAAATGAAAGCTAATTAGATCTTTAAACTACATCTGCTGTAATTTTATCTTTCGATAGCCTTCAGCCACTATTATCATTCAAATTTTTGAGTTAGCTATTTTCTGGACTTGTTGTCTAATACTATTATCACTCAAAATCAAGTCCTTTTCTTCCATGTTTTTGGATCCAATTAATAATCTATGTCACCAATCATAATTAAAAAACAACCAAAAAAAAACCCTCTAAAGCAAAGAGTACCGTCCTCCTCTCTATGCCAACAGAAACAAATGAAGAAACCTTGAAGTATGACACAAGTAAGGGAAAGGCTGAGAAAATAGTGTTATGAATATTCTATACCTTAGTATCATGTGCACTTAACACGCAATTTCTGTGAAACTGTGTACAATAATGGTATGATGAGACTAGTATAACTATTGAAGACAGGTATCACTTTGTCTTCTTACAGCCAATTCTATGAGAAACATCTTCTAAGGATGTAGAACATTTAAGCAGAAATACTAATTAGGAATTACTTAAGAATAATATTCAATGTTGAAAAGTTTAAACTTACCTGAAGGATTTTGTAGTAGCTTACTTCCATACCAGGAATTAACTGTTTAAGTTTGTTCATCATATCAAGAGTTTTCAAAATTACATCAGCAGCAAGTTTGCTTTTAAAAAAAAAAGTCACATTTAAATGAAATAACTCAAAAATTTCTTAGAGCTTATTTTTGTCCATAATGCTAAATGGAAAAAAATTGTTTTCAAAATTCAAGAAAATAAAGTATTATTTCTGCTGAATTAAAATATCAGAGATCACCATTGTTAGAGCTCAAGACACAAAAAGAACTAAGTTTGGATAGTCTCTTTTCCTACTCTCAAATACCACTATGGTTTAACTTGTTTTTTGTCAAGCAAGGAGTATTGGAACATAATCCATTAATTCTTAGCTTTCTCACTGAAATATCGACTACAGAGGGCAATCTTAGACAATAAAGAACATCTAACATGTAGTGAGCCCACTCATGAAACAATTCTGAAAATAATCAGCCATTGAAAACCCTATGAGGGTTGCTGTGAGTTGGACTGACTGCACAGCACCTAATAACATGCAGTGAATGAATTATACTAGTCTAGGTACTGTCCTTTCTACTTGAATGGGAGTATAAAAAAGTAAAATCCTTGTTCTTGTGGACTACAATAACTGACAATTATGCCATTTATTAAAATGGGAACAAATTATAGTGCTCAGCTATAGATATTATATCCATTAGCAGTTCCTCAATACTTATTAGATGGATTTAATTCTTGAAGGGAAAGGGGCATTAAATGTCTCATGACTATCAGTGAAATTAACCCTTAATAATAACTTGATATGCTAAAGAAGAAGAGTTGTGTTTGTTAGTAAGACACTTTCAGCAGTGATTGATTTTTCTTATAGTAAAACCATACCTTTGTTATGGTTTTTATTTTAAAAATATAAAATTAAATGAACAACAACAACAAAAAAGGTTAAGTAATTACTGAGGCAATATCAAAAAGCCTTAGAAAAGAAATGTTCAGGACCCACAGGTAATCTCACACACATAATACCCAATGGGGTTTGAGGGGGAACCTAAATAATGAAACTCAAATCACAGATATTAAAACCTTTCTTCAGAAGTGTGCAATAAAAAAATGAACACTTTAATTTTTCTAAGAATTCATTGTGAAAATACTTTGTTAATTCTCTGCTATTCATTGAGATAATTCAACATACCCAACAATGGTTCTGAAAGAGGAGAATCCCATTTTTACTGCCTTTAAACATTTTGCAGTTTGGATTTCAAATACTTACCATAACTCAGAATCTGCAACCTTTGTTCCAAACCCCAGGTCAATCTTGCCATATGTAAACTGTTGTTCTATCAGACTGGTACACTTTGTAGTAGTCAGAAATTTTGCAATATGAACTTTTAGAGCATCATCTTCACACAGAGGTAAATTTTGTTAAGATAAACAAGCAAAGGAAAATGTTCAGGACAATCTCATATAAATTATCTTATCACTGCAATCCAATGTAATTAACCTTATATTTGCTCAATGACAGACTAGAATACTGGAATTCCAAGTATTATAGGAACTTGCAAGAGATGGACACATACCCAGTTTCTGTCACAAAGGTAAAACAGAAAAGATGTTTCTTCACTCTGTACATTTACTCTTAGCAACACTCACAATGTTTCAATAGTGAATTAATAATTCAATAATGAATTAAGGGAAGTTATTTTCTCATATTTTATATATTGTAAATTATTGTGAATATTATTAACAAGGGCCATGTTGTAATGCCGTTCAATGAAAGGAGGCTTGCCTATATCAGTCACAAATATCTCTAAGGTTGAGCAGAGTAATCTTACATCTCTACCCACCAGTTCTCAACTTTGGCTGCATGTTAGAATCACCTCAGTCGGAGTGTCATGGTGGTACATACCTGTAATCCTAGCAGTTAGGAAGCAGAAGGAGGATCAAAAGTTTGATGCCAGGCTGGGCTACACAGAAAAACCCTCTCTTCAAAAAAAAAAAAAATCACTTGGGTAGGTAAAGAATCACAAACAAATCAATGCACACCATCCACTGCTCCCAAGGTTTCAAATAACTGCAAGTACATTAGAATCTCTGAAAGGTCCCTGTGTCTATACTTGTTTTACTTCCTCCCCAGCTGACTCTTATTCAAAGCCAGGGTTAAGAATTAATGCAGCAGCTCACAGAAAATAGTAAAGAGAGGCAGAGTTTGCTTTAGGGAAGAACAAAGTTAGCAGTATTTCTTCTCCTCTGAGATACAACGAAAGGTGACAAAGCAAATTTAAGAAGTCTTCTTGAGATAATATGGCTCCTTGCTCATAGTTGGGGGAAGGTATTAATATTTTAAAAATTGGGACTTGGACTTCTTAGCAACTCAGAATTGGTTATCTTGATAAAGTGAAAACATAGAAACAACTAAGAATTAATCAATATACAGAAGCTAACTAGTGAGTTAAGTAGTAAGTTAACTAATCAAGGGTTTTTTTTTTTAAATGAGTAATTTTGTGTTGATATATTTGTCTTTATAACCAAGTATTTATCTTTATTAGAACGTTTATGGAGGCTTTATTCTTAAAACACAAGCTAAAACATATACTAAAACCATGACCACTCTATCAATATTTGTTTATCCAGTGATACACTCCACCAAAGCCTGGCAGGCCTAATCATTCAGGGACAGTAATTAGCATCAAGAGAAGAGAGTAATGAGGAGTAATAGAGTCATTTTAGAATACATCTCCAAATCTCAAATTTTGACAAGAAAGTGCAAATCCAGTTTAAAAAGCATTTATTGGGATGAGGATGTAACTTGGAGACAGAATATTTCCCTAGCATGTGTGAGGCCCTGGGTTTGATCCCCTGCACCTACAAAACAGGTTTTAAAGAGCTTGCTTGCTTTATTTTTTTAACACTGAGGGTTTGAATACAGGGCCTTGCACATACTAGGCCAGTATTCTAGCACTCAACTCCCTTTAAATTTTTTATTTTGAGACAAGGCCTTGCTAAGTTGCACCAGCTATTTCTAGCCTTGAACTCAAGATCCTCCTACCTCTGTCCCTGGAGTCACTGGGATTACAAGCATCTGCCACAGTACTGGTTAAAAATTACTTTTTAAAATGTACTTTAGCTTAAACATTTCACATAGAGAAAAAAAATCTGGATAACTTTTTAGGGACTTTGAGACATTTTTCTTTAAATTTCAGTTCAATAATCCTCAATAGAGGTGAGCAAAAGAAGTGACAAAATTACAAATAAAGAGAAAATGTAATACTAAGGAAAACATATAGCTTCCATTTTTTGTGACAGTAAAGGATATTTAGTAAAACTTCAATGGCTTTGACCATCCGTTCACATTTTTTTCTTATTAAGGCCTCCTCCAGATTTTGTTCAGTGAACTGAAGCTGATCAAGAATAGTAGGCAGCAGAAGGGTCACAAAACGGTCAGCAAAGGCACAGTTAGCAGAATCTATAACATCCTGGAGAATTAAACATCATGAATGATGAAAAATAAAGATCAAATATAGAACATAAAAGTCATTACAGAGCTATAGCACCCTCTTCAAGCTTCTGGTATTTATTTCAATACTTCATTACTCATTACTACCTTAAAATTATTAAAATTTACCTTCTTTACTTTTCAGGACTATGATGCCTTTTTTCTCAAATGGATAGTAAGATTTTGCAAACAAGAATTTTTTTTTTTTTTGCAATACTTGGAGGTTGAACCCAGGTCCTTGAACATACTTTGCAGGTGCCCTACACTGGACTGTACCCCCAGCTCATTAAATTTCTATTTTTTATTTTGAGTTAGGATCTTGCTAAGTTACACAGGCTACCTCTGCTGTCAAACTTGCAATCCTCCTGCCTTTGTCTACTGAATTGCTGGGATTACAAGTACACGCCACTGTGCTCAGACTACAAACAAGACATTTTTAATGGACTTGGTGATTTCAACATTATTCTAAATATTTTAAGTATTGAATGAAAATACCCTAAATTTGCTCATTGTAATTATAACAGTAACAAACTGGCCTTAATAGGTTAATCACAATTTTTATCAACAATCGCAAAGTACTTCTCTTTTTAATTTTTATTTTGTAGTACCTGGAGGTTGAACTCAGGGTCCCACACATATCTTGCAAGTACACTACCATTAAGCTGCACCTCCAGCCCAATTTTTATTTTTTATTTTGAGTCAGGGTCTCACTAAGATATGCATCTGGCCTCGAACTTAGAATCCTCCTGATTCTATCTTCCAAGTTGCTGGGATTACAGGCGTGAGCCACCGTGCCTGGCCTCATTGGGCTTTTAAGATGCTAAAACTGGTTGTTAATAGTCAAGACCAAGTTAAAATAAAAAAAAAAATTATTTGTGCCTGATCTTTAATGAGTATAAAAACAGAGAAAAACCAGAAAATGCTAACTTGTCCAGAAAGTAGAATTTACAGGCTGAGGTGATTTGTCTATACCAAGTGCCTAGCACATTGCCTGGCATACTTCCTTTCATTTTACTAACTAAATCCAATATTCTATCTCAATCCACTCAACAGCTAATAGTGAAAAGCATCTAGTGAGACGGAGAGAATATGACTACTGCAAATATAGTCATATAACAACTAACCATATAAATCTTGTATGAACAAGTACATAAAGACGGAGAAAGTATACATAAGAAACAAGTATACGTGTGTGTGTGTGTGTGTGTATGTGTGTGTGTGTATACTATTCTGTGAAAAGAGGGAAAATATCATTAGTTGAATGACAAGGAGTCTAGTTTGACTGTTAATGATAGTTTTCCTATGTATAAGCAATTGGAAGTTTACTGTGAATGTTTTTTTAAAACATAATGTTAATCAAGAGTCATGAAAGTGGAAAAGCCAATTTGTCAACCATCCTATTACCTCAAATATTTCCTTGAACAACTCCAATGCTAGAACAGAACAGTTTTCTTCCCCTTCCAAAGGCTGACTTAAATAATGAAGCAGAGCCACTGTAGGTTCTAAGCACTTGGGACGGCTTCCCAGAATGGTGCTGCTAGATGAAGACTGTTCAAACATCATCTGACTGAGGACATGGCGCAGTTGAGTCACTGAACAGAAGGCAAGAAGTAATTCTAAAACCTGTGCAATGTATAAAATATAAAGTCTTCATTAAATGTCAGTTTCTCTGGACTTTAATATACAAAGGATAGGATGAAACTAGAAATGTCATACCCTCTTAAATATTTTAAAATGAAAAAAAAAGGTATTTTCCAATTTATCTTTCAGTATTTTTTTTCAAATGTGTGGTAAGGTTCCAGTTTAAGAAGAAATATGTCTACAGTGCTTACCTCTGATAAGCAGGGCTATAAGAATAAAAAAGGGCAACTTCAATTAATGTTATACTCCTTTTATAGTACTTTTTTTAAATAACAAAATGTTTTGTTTTGAAAATGAAATTTAAAAAAGCCTAAAACATTAAGCTAGAATTAAGAATACTTGCTATTATCCCCCAAGAGTCAAAAGTTACTGTAAAGCATAAAGCATATTGTAAGAAAAGATAAAAGTGGCATCTCATGGACTAGGGATGTAGAGAGTGTGCCTCATATATACAAGCCCCTGGGTTTGATCCCCAGAACCATAAAAAAGAAAAAAAAAAAAAAAAAAACGAGGCCTGCTATGGTGGCACACACTGGTAATCCCAGTATTTAAGAGGCAGAGGCAGGAGGATCTTGAATTCAAGGACAGCCTGGGCTAGACAGTGAGAACCTGTCTCAAAAACAAACAAATGGACAAAGAAAGAATATGTCATTCCAAAGCCTTAAAACCATAAAGATGGTTATTTCATACTATATGTGTATACTGTTGGCAGTGTGACCCTTCGGTCCTCTACTATGGCCATTTCTTCACTATTTTGTGAAGTTGGACTTTATATCCATATTTTGTAGCAATGTGCTAATTAGTTCTCACTTTAAAATCTATCTTATTTCATGTACTATAAATCTATCCACTAAAATGTCCTTCCTTCTTTCCTTCCTTCCTCTCCCCCTCCCTCCCTCCCTCTTTTATATTTTGTGAGACAGTCTTGCTTTGTAGCCTAGGCTGGTCCTGAACCCACAATCCTCCTGCATGTGCCCCCTGAGTGCTATTATGAGTATGCACCAGTAAGGACAGCCTAAAAGTTTTTTCTTGGTATCTCTTATTTTCTACTTTTTAAAAATCTATTACTTATAAATGACATAATTGGGATTTGTATTAATTAACTTGATAGTATCTGATTTTAATAGAACTCTGCCCACTCACATATACACTAGTAAACAATAAATAATCCTTAATTTATTCTTATAAATATAAACTATACTCTTTGTTTTTGAGTAGGTAATACACTTATATGGTTCCAAAGTTAAACCTTGAGCTCTAGCTATACTCTCTGGAGTCAAGCACTGCCTCCAATTTATTATATATCTTATCAAAGATACTTTATGCACATATAAGCAGACAGTTTTCCATGTACATTAATTTTCTTATACATAAAGTAAATCAGTCTTTAGTGCAGAACTAGATAATTTTCCAAAAGTAAATGCATGTATAACTAGTGACTACATCAAGAAAGAGAACTCTACTAAAACTCTAGGGTCCCTTTGCATTCCCTCCAAGATATTGCCCCAGCCACTGCTTTTCACTAAAATTTCTAATACCATAGATTAACTTTATTTATTTTAGCTATTTTTGGATCGTTGCATTTCCATATACATTTTTCAGTCACTTTGCTAGTATATACAAAGAAATTTACATGAAACTTTGTCTCACATAATAAACACTTATGCCTGATATCTGTAGCTTAGCATATGTTGAAATTCATGCTTATTGTTGCATTATATTCATTCTCATTTCTGTATAGCGTTCCAATGCAAAAAATGTAGCATAGCTCCACTGCTGATGGCATTTGTCATTTACAATTCTTAGGAACAGTACTACATGTCTTTTGGTGAAAATATCTATTTCTCTGAAGTAAATAGCTAAAAGTGGAATTACTGGGTTATGGTTGATGTATAAGCCCAGTAATAGTGGATAATACCAGTTTTCACATTTAGTACTGTGTGAAAGTTATTTTTGGTATTTTTCATTTTAACCATGTGATGGGCATACAGTGCTATCACATTACCATTTAAATTTTAATTTCCCTTGAGATTAATAAAGGTAAACTACCATTTCATATTTATTGACCATATTGTTTTGTTAAGGTATCTTATTGAGCTCAGTGGGTTTTTTTCCTGATTTTTATGCAAAAAAAAAAAAAAAAAAAGTTTTTAAAAGACATATTTTGGGAGCCGGCATGGCAGTGTATGCCTGTAATCCCAGCAGCTTGGAAGGGGGAGACAGGAGGACCGCAAGTTCGAGACCAGGGGAAGTCTGCATAACTTAGCGAGACCCTGTCTCAAAAAGTAAAAAAAAAAAAAAAAAAAAAAGGCAGAGGGTGCAGCTCAGTGGTCTAGCACTTGCAGAGCATGCAAGTGCGAGGCCCTGGGTTCAACCCCCAGTACTGCAAAGACATATTTTGGGTAAGAGTCCTTTGCTGGATATAGGTACTGGGGCTATCTTTCCCTACTCTGAGTTCCCTTTGTATTTTCTCTTAGTGCTTTGAGACATGGTTTGCTATATATATAGTTCAGGCTTGCCATAAACTCAAGACTCTTCTGCCTCATCCTCCTGAGTGCTGGGATTACAGGCATCCTCCATAATGCCTAGTTTTTATTTTCTTATCAGTGTTTTTCCCATAACCAGAAATTCTTAATTTTAATTTAGTCCAACTTCTCAACTTTTTCCTGTATGGCCTATACTTCAGTTTCCTATTTAAGAAAATCTATCTCTATTCCAATGCAATGAAGTCAGCTATGTTTCTTCTAAAAGTGAGACAGTTCGTACCTTTCACATTTATATTTAAAACCTGTTTTTATAGATTTTTGCATTCAGTGTGAAGCAGGGGTCAAGATTTTTATACTTCATATGGCATTTAACTGACCGAGTGTCATTTACTGAAATAATTGTACTATTTAGATTTCGCTATTACCCTTCAAGTGATCATATAAACTCTGGGTCTAGTTTTGGACTCTATTCTGGACTCTGTAAGAGTCTATATGGGTCTATAGTTTTGGACTCTATAAGAATAAACTAGCTGTCTATTCTTATGAAGGTACTGCACTCTGTTTTTGTAGCTTTATATTAAGTTTTGATATCTGGTAGAATAAAGCTTCTTTGTTCATTTTTTTCAGGATGGCCTGGTTATTTTTGGACTAGTGTATACATTAATTTTATAATCAGTGTCTCTATGTCCACATACATCAAAACAAAACAAATACAAAAATCTGGGCTGGAGGAACTTTTCAGTGTTATAACACTTGCTTAGCATGCATGAGGCCTTGGGTTCAATCCCCAGAACTAAAAAGATACAAAAAACAAAAGGAGGGCTAGGAGTGGCTAGTGGTAGAATCTTTGCCTAGCATTAGTGAGGCTCTAGGATCTATCCCCAGGTGCAAAAGAAAAAATGTTGGTGAGTTTTAACTGACTACATATTTTAAATTCTTCTAACCAATATACTTGATATGTCTATATTCAGTTGTGTTTCTCTCATGTTTTATAATTTCAGTGGAGGCCTTATACATATTCTGTTAGATCTCTCCCCTAAGAATCTGACAGGCTTAAAAATTTCATTTTCTATTTGTCACCAAAATATAAAAAAACTGTATTTACATGTACTAATCTTATATCCAGCAAAATTGATAAGTTCATTTACTTTTAATTACTTCTGAAAATTGATTTTGGATTTTCTATATTTATAATAACATTATCTGAGTAATGAGTTTTATTTCTTCCATTCTAATTCCTGTAATTTTTATTTATTTCTCTTGCCTTATTAGGCTGGTTGGCACCAATATGATGCTGAACACTACTGGTGACATGGATAATCTTTTCTTATTCTTATCCTGAAGGAATGTTCTCATAATGTGCTGGTTAACAATGATGACACAGATCTTTTCAGTAGTTTATCAGAAAAAGGAAATTTCTGTTTATTCCTAGTTAGCTAATCTTTATCATGCATTTGGTATTAAATTTTACCAAATGCTTGTTCTTCTTCAATGAGTTGAGAATGTTATTTTTCTGATATTCTGTGTTAAAATATCAGGATTTACATTAATTTTCAAATGTTAAACCACTTTTGCATTCCTGGAATAATCCTCATATGGTAATGAGACATGATTCTTTTTAAACATCACTAGCTTCAATTTGGTAATATGTAGTTTAGGATTTTTGCAACTATGTTCATCAAGGACGCTGACCAATAATTTTTATTTCTCACAGTGACCTTGCCAGGTTTTGCTATCATCAGTATACTGGCCTTATGATCAAACACCCTTGGGCATGGGCATTATCATTAAAAAAAAAAAGACAGATAACTACTGGATTTTTGCTTTTTTTATTTTCCACTTCTAGTGTGAGACATTGTTATTACTTTTACTTCTCTATTTTCTTTTAGGTTTCCTAACACCTTTGGAATGCTGTACTTCCTTATCTTTACCCAAACTCCCAAATTTTCCGAGAGACAATTTACCTGCTTTAGATTAGATTTTTCCCTTGTAACTTTTCTTTTATTCCAAGAATTCTTACATAGCACTTGTATTACATATTCCTAGTCACCGAATCAAAATCCATTAGGAGGTAGATGTGGTAACAAGAGCCTATAATTCCTGCACTCTGAGACTGAGATAGAAAAAATGCAAGTCTGAAGCCAGTATGGACTACACAGCAAGACTCTGTCTCAAACAAAGAAATCCACTTAGTTATTATTTAGGAATAATTCTTTTTTTTCTCCTTGTGGTATTTGGGGTTTAAACCTAGGGCCTCGCACATGCTCTGCAAGTACTCCAAAACTGAGCTGCATCCCCAGCCCATGCCTCCAACCTTCTGTCTCTGCCTCCTGAGTTGCTGAGATTACAGGCATAAGCCACAGTGCCCAGCTTAGAAGTAATTCTTATATGGGATATGAGAAAGGAATTTTAGACATTTTATTGTTCAAACTATATTAGATATATTATCACACTACTTCATCTGATTAAAAGAATCCAGAAAGAACTCTGGCAAACAATAAACAAATAATAACAAAGATCTAAATGCAGAAAAAAGTGAAAATATTTTTGAGTAATAAACTTTGTACTATTTCAAGTCCTCTACCATCTACCATTTTCCAGAGTCATCGTTTTAGATGATTACTTAAAAATTCTAAATTTTTTCTTCTCCAGTAATTTTTAAGATAAAAGTCTGGACTGGAATATGATTAGGTCCTATTTCACACCAGACACAAACATCAATTCCAATGGATTATAGATCTACATATAAAAGCTAAGAAACTATAACATTTATTGAAGAAAACACAGGAGTCCATCTTCTTGACTTTGGAGTAGACTAAGATTCCTTAAATGAGATACAAAAATCATTACTCATACAGGATGATTGATAAACTAAGCTATGTTAAAAG
>VMDO01001055.1:0-29766 GCA_007922755.1 Pedetes capensis
GATAGAAACTTTTCCTGTAGTGGTCTTTGTTTCTATCTTGTTAGAACAATTACATGCGATTTCTAGTCCATTTATATTGACCTCATTCTTATCTTCCCTCCCCCCCTTTTATTATGATCTGACCTTTGAGTAGGATTTTTCCTTCTTGTAATTTTGAGTCAGTTCCCTCATATGAGTGAGAACATGTGTTGTTTCTCTTGGTGCCTGTTCTTAAACAAAAGGAAATGCTTTAAACAGGCTACTACCTCCATGAGGGCTGGGATTTAGCTCAGTTGGTAGAGTGCCGCTCTGTAGTCTCTGAGGTCCCGGGTTCGATTTCCAGCACCACAAAATGGGAGAAGGATGTGGCAACCCACTCCCAAGGCAATTCTGATACAATCTGTCATTGAAAACCCTATGAGGGTTGCTGTGAGTCTGACTCGACTCGACAGCACCTAACAACAACAACCACCTCTTGTGAAGCTCAACTCCTAACGGCCCTTCTTTCCTCTGTGATTACATGAAACAGTTATTTCCATGTGCCCTTTAGACAGGACTCCCAACTGAGCTACAAAGACCTCAGCGATGCCCTTCTCTTCATTGGCTTATGGCATATTTGCCACAATGAGGTGATGGGGTTATTATTCACTACAATGTCCCTACATCACCATTTGGTCTACGGCCATACCACCCTGGCGTCCGATCCCGCCTGATCTAGGAAGCTAAGTAGAGTCCAGCCTGGTTAGTACTTGGATGGGAGACCACTTGGGAAATCTGGTGCTGTAGGCTTGGGAGAAGGACCTGGTAGCCCACTACCAAAACAATCAGCCATCATAAGCCTTATAGTAGAGAAGCACTGACATAGTGCCAGGCATGGCACAGTGCCGGGTAGTGTTTTCTCCTATTGTACATAGGGTTACTAAGAGCTGGACCTGACTCCATGGCGCCTAACAACAACACATCACCATTTAATTCAACTTAGTCTGGAAATACTAGACATATTCAGATTTTCATACTGAGTAACAAACTGATATGTAGGAAGTATGTTGAAAGTGGCTGAGGATATTCACTATCAGTTGCCTATGTGTGAAAACCCCCCATGTGTCTGTCAGCTTGTTGTGCTGTGAAGGCTTGAGTGTTGCCGTGATGCTGAAAGCTGTGCCATCAGTATTTTAGATACCATTAGGGCCAACCCTGGTGGAGAGTCTTCAGCTGAGCTTCTGAACTAAGATAGACTAGGGAGAAGGACCCAGCAGCCCACTCCAGAAATAACTAGCCATTGAAAACCCTATGAATAGCAGAGCAGCACTGTCAAATATAGTGCTGGAAAATGAGCCCCCCCCCCCCAGGCTGGAAGGCATTCAAGAAGTGACTGGGGAAGAGTTGCCTCCTCAAAGTAGAGTTGACCTTAATGATCAGAATGAAGTCAAGCCCTCGGGACCTCTATTTGCTGATGTGGCCTGACTCAAAATGAGAAGAAACATAGCAGCTACAACAATGGCTCAAACATAAAAAGATTGTATACATGGGTAATGTTTTGTTCTGTTGTACATAGGGTTGCTATGGGTTAGATCCAACTCCATGGCACCTAACAACAACAATATGTAAAAATGGAATTTCTGATAAGCACCTCTAAAATCATACTCCTGATATACCTTCTGTGGCATTTCAAGTAGGAAAATATTTCATCAGTTAGGAAGATCTGGTGGCTGTTGTCTACAAAAATGGGAGAAGGAAATGTGGCAGTCCACTCTCAAAACAATCAGCCATTGAAAACCCTGTGAGGGTCGCTATGAGTCAGACACCACAACACGGCACATAACAACAACATTTTTTCAGATTATGTAAGTTGTGTTCTGTTTTGGCTAAAGTGTGTTCCAGGATTGGTACCAAAGGGCTAATCTACATGCAGATGGCTGAGATGGTTTTACACACTCTATGAAGTGATAAAGCCTGCAGCCATAGCCCTGTGGCCTCCGATCCCGTCAGATCTCAGAAGCTAAGCAGGGTCAGGCCTGGTTAGTACTTGGATGGGAGACTGCCTGAGAACACCAGGTGCTGTAGGCTTGGGAGAAGGACCTGGCAGCCCACTCCCCAAAATCAATCCGCTATTGAAAATCCTATGAACAGCAGAGAAGCACTAACAATACTGTTTCGCCTGTTGTTCGCAGGGTCGCTATGAGTCGGATACCCATTTGATGGCACCTAACAACAACAACAGCAACATGAAGTGATAACCTCTAAGTGCTTAAATAGCCAATTTTTCACCCAAACATAAGGTAAAGTTACTAGAGCCCATATGGTCTCCTTCTCCACCTAAAGCCCAGGAAACCCACTCCATAGATGGCCACTTCTAAGAGTGCAGTTGGGGAAACAGTGCTTCCTGCACCCCTCCTGCCTATGTGGGGGATAACAGAGCCACCTCCTCCTATGGCCTCCACTCTTCTGGAAATGCGTGTCTCCAAACGGTGCCAAGTTGAATGGGGCCCTCTGTGTGCCTAAGGTCAGCCACAGGCTGGGGTTGAGAAGACGGAGTTTTCTTTGATTGGTCTAATGAATTAAACAGAGGTAGAGTCAGAAGCCAGGCTCCCTACTTTGGCTGAAGCAGGGCTGATTGCCAACTAGTGTAGCTGCTGGAACTATGCAGCTTGGAGCTGGGAGAATTAGGGACCTGGCTGGCCCCATTCATCTGCCCTAATGGAGTTCTTGGGAAATACACATGTAGATTAGTCCCTAACAATGACCTCCGGCTGATTGCTTAGAGTACCCTCCCCTGTGCCCGCGATGGTATTGACTGGCTCTTTATGTCCCACACAAAGGCAAACCCCAGCTCCTCTTGTCCTGCTCTGCCTGGCAGGCCCTCCCTAGTAGCTGTTGAAGTCCTTCCTTTCTCTGGAGACTCTAATAAACAGTAAATAAAAGCACACCTCACCTGGACCTATTAGGGAAAGCTGGGCCGTTCCAGAAGGAATTAACTTTGAAAACAAGGCCATAAACCCCTTAGCAGCGTGTGGGCAGGAGCTTAAGAAAACGCTGCCAATCTTTGTTTAGTGGTGATTGTAGAGATCAATTTGATATTGGGGAAGGTTACCAGCAAAAGTATTCTCAGAGTGGAAAAAACAAACACCAATTAATTACCCCCACAGCTGCCCTCTGGTCACCTCAGCACCTCGGCCACCCTGTCTATGGAAAGTGGTAGGGAAGGCCTTTCAAAGGTGTCACCAGGCCATTTGTGGGAGCCATGGGCAGTGTCTTGCACAGCGCCTTAGACAGCCTGGAAAGGAAGGTGGCATCTGTCTACAGGGAATCTTAGCCAGGGTTTGCAGACTCCCTGGATGTCAGCGCCCAAAGGCTGCTCTCTGTGGACTCTGACTTCATTTCTTCACTCTCTTCAGACGGATTTCATTTCTTCTGGGAGATACACTGTCTCCATCTCAGACTCTGGGATACAGAATTCAGGGACTGCCTCATAAAGGGATTAAAGACAGACTGCAGGCTAAGATGGGCTTTGATTCTAAAAAACAAACAACAACAACAAAAAAAAAAAACCCCGACACACTCAGCAATAACAATTACCAATGAGCTGCAGCCAGAAAACACTGGACAAGAAGTCCGAGGGTCTGAGTTCTGGTCCCGCCCCCTCGGTTTCCTAGCTGTGGCACTTGGAGCCTGTTTCCTATTTTGTAAAACATGAACCAACAGATGTGTCCTGCTCACTTCACAGGGGCTTGTGAGGATCAGAGGACATGAAGGATGTAAAGGGTTATGACGACTATAAAGTGCTGCTGCTGTTGTTGTTAGGTGCCGTCCAGTGGGTATCCCACTCATAGCGACCCTGCGTACAACAGACGAGTCAGTGCTTCTCTGCTGTTCATAGGGTTTTCAATGGCTGATTGATTTTTAGGAGTGGGTTGCTAGGTCTGTCTCCCAAGCCTACAGCACCTGGTGTTCCCAGGCGGTCTCCCATCCAAGTACTAACCAGGCCTGACCCTGCTTAGCTTCCAAGATCTGTCGGGATCGGATGCCACAGGGCTACGGCTGCAGGCAAAGTGCTATTAATTTTCATTAATGTATCTTTTTCTTAAAGTTGAAACTTTCTGCCCTGAATTAGTAGCTCAATTTCAATCCACTGTAAACTCATGTGCTTGCTATTTTAGTTTATCATTTTACAGTTTCATTTAAAAATAGAGCTATTGGGGGGCTATGACGGCGCATACCTGTAATCCCAGGGACTCAGGGAGGCTGAGGCAGGAGGATTGTGAGTTTGAGGCCAGAGGTGGCCTACATAACTTAGCGAGACTATGTTTCAGGATTAAAAAAAAAAAAAAAAACTTAAAAAGGGACTAGGGGTACAGGCAATGGTATAGAGCTTGCAAATATGCACAAAGCGCTGGGTTCAGCCCCCTAGTACTGCAAAAATAAATTACAGAGCTATTAATAATAAGCCCCACTCGTATGCCTCCACATCTAAAGTGTATTTTCTCCTTGTTTATTCTTTTGTCTTATCTTACAGACTGGTTGTTACACTCCTCAAGAATGGTGAGGTTGGCCTTTTTCTTTTTGTGTAACACCCACGACCTAGTGGGTGATGGTGCCTGGCCCGTAGAACAGACGCAGTAAACGCGGATCCGGATGCAATGGGAGGGTCAAGAAGAGGCCGCTGCGGTGGAGAGGGGAGAGCCTAGAAAAGGAAATTTGGGGATGTAGTTCTCGAGGTCCTTGAGCCTCCAGGAAAGCATTTGCACTCATGTTCCCCCTACCAGACTTCGGGAGGCCGGGTGCCCACCTCGGGTCTTGGCCTGGGCTTTGAGGGGTGCAATGTTTACGGTGCCATTCTCCATCAGCTCCGGGGATGTGAAAACACCCTCGCCCTCACAAATCATGTTTCCGCTCAGCCTTTGAGTCGCTCTGGGTCATGGAAGCCTCAAGGGGCCCCCAAAGGGGGAAGAAACCCAAGCGGATTACGCGGCTAACCCTCAGGGAAGCGCGGGGCCCTCTCTCCGGGCGAAGGTCCTTCCCTGTCAGCTCTGGGTCATCTCCTTGGCCTGGGGAAGTGGTGGAGGCGGGGGAATGCCACATCACTGCCCATCCGCCAAGAACCCTCTCCTTTCTGCAGGGACTTCAGGGAGGAACTCCCCGCGGGTCGTCTGCGGAGCCTCCCAGCGCTTGAGGTGCCTGGAGCTGCGGGCACAGATGGCCCCATTGCCTCCTGGCGGCCGCGCTGGACTGAGGGAGGCTGCGCGCGCGAGAGTCCCAGGGGACAGGTAGTGGTTAAAACACACGGAGGCCAAAGAACCCCGACGTCTGGGGCTGGGGGCCACGGCGCCCAAAGAGCGCTGGTGGTGGAGGGAGGAGAGGAAGCAGCCAGAGGACTCATTTCCCACGCCCTGGAACTGGAGGGACTCCTGGCTGGGTCTCGGTGCTTCCAAGGGGTGTCGGATCGCGGGGCCAGTGAGCCCAGGCGGGCGGACGAGGTGAGTCCTCGGGAGGGGACAGATGAGCCTTTGGGGCACCTGCCCCATTGAGGCGGGACTGGGGTGGGAGGATTGGGCCCCGTGGATGCGGGGCCCCGAGCCTGTCAAGCATCCCATGGCCCGGCCCGAGAGGGTGTTTATGGTGCTGAAACAGATCGAGGGAGGTGGAGGTCGGGGTGTTCCCCGTGCTGGCCTCTGGGTGGCAAGGCTACGACCTGAGATTGGGCTGGGGAAGGACCCGCCCCCCTGCGGGGGCGGAGAGGAGAGAGAAGGGGCTGGGTCCCCCGCGACAGAGGAGGAGCCAGGGGCTAGCGGCCTCCTTGCCTTTAGCGCCCCGAGCCCCCAGCTACTCGGAAGCCGAGCTTCCCACTCGCGGGCGGAGCGCTCGCTCGCCTCCCGAGTGCCCGCCTGGGCGGGGGTTGCCCGCCGCCGAGATTGACCTTAGGTCGGACCCGGGTGGCCCGCGTTAGAGACGTCCCGCCACCCTCCAGTGCACAGTTGGAACGATCGGGCTTCGAGCCTCTTCTTTCTGCCTCCCCAGCGCTCGCCTGCCTCCCGGCGCTCCCCATGCACCTGCCGGGCTGCGCGCCAGCCATGGCCGACGGCAGCTTCTCTCTCGCGGGCCATCTGCTCCGCAGCCCGGGCGGGAGCACCTCGCGATTGCACAGCATCGAGGCCATCCTGGGGTTCACCAAGGACGACGGCGTCCTAGGCACCTTCCCCGCGGAGCGGGGTCCCCGGGGCGCGAAGGAGCGGGAAAGGAGGCTGGGGGCTCGGCCCGCCTGCCCCAAGGCACCCGACGGAGCCGCGGAACCCTCCCCGCAGCCCGCGCCCGTGCCGGTCGCGGAGTACGAAGGTGAGTGCGCGCTCCCAGGGGCCACGAGGCCCTCGGGCTCCCCCCTCCTACCTCCCTTCCTTAACTTTAGTAAGGCAACTGGACACAGGGATTGGGGCCGTCCAACTTGCGATCAGAGAAAGCACAGCCTCTACCCCGACCTCTCGAGGGCTGGACTGGGACCTGGGGAGGCGGGGGAGGCCCTGGGGAGTGCCGGGGAGTGTCTCTGACCCGCTGGTGCTCCTCGCCCCAGCCTCTCGCCCTTGCTGCCCCAAGGAGCCCGGGGAGGCCCGGCCGAACCCAGGACTGCCCGTCGGGCCGTCCGCCGCAGGCGATGCGAAGCTGTCGGAGGAGGAGCAGCCCAAGAAGAAGCACCGGCGGAACCGCACCACTTTCACCACGTACCAGCTGCACGAGCTCGAGCGCGCCTTCGAGAAGTCGCACTACCCCGACGTCTACAGCCGCGAGGAGCTGGCCGGCAAGGTCAACCTGCCCGAGGTCCGAGTCCAGGTAAAGCGTCCGGATTGAGGGACGGACGGAGTGCCGGGAGCGCTGGAGGCCTGACCTGCAGACGGTGCTCCACCGAGTCCCCCATGACCCATGCATTTATTTATGATGGCCCTCCTCGGCTTGGCCAGCTCAGAGCCCCAAAGGAGCGCCACAGTTCAGGCAGGCTGGACCAGTTTGTAGTGCGATGTTCCCTTTGGGGGGCCGCCACGTCTAAACTAAAAAGAGGACTTGGGAATGGCTGGTGAGACGAGGCTGACAGCTCATTAGATACAACCAGGATGGGGTGCTGTGCTGAGCGGAAAGGGAACCTTGGCAGCGGCCAGAGGGTCACCGGATTGGGGCTCCAAAATGCAGCCCTTGTCATTAGCTGCACACACCGTGTTGCAGACGAAAACCCGTCCCCTTGCGAGAGGCCTGGACTCTCGCAGTCGAAAGTTCCAGTGGATTTGTTTAAGAAACTGACTTCTCCTTCTCTGGTGCACGTCCAACCGCACTTCGCGCTGCAGAGCCCTTTTCTTTTTATTGCAAGGGGGTTTTCGCTTTAATTAAAGCTGAATTATCCTTAATCCCTGATCATTAAAATATTTGAAAGCCTTAAATATTTGCTAGTCATCTGTGAAAAATCTGGGAGGATTTCCAAATTGGGAGAGTTTGCAGAGGCCTGAAAATGAGACTTTGGGAACAAATTTCAGTGCATCTGAGAGGCGATGGCACCAAGATGAGATTTTTGTGCGTATGTGTCTAATAAATTAGATTTTCAGCAAGTGAGCATACTCAGGCGTTTGGGTGCTTTTAGCTGTGTCTTACAAATAAAGGTGGACAAGCTCTTGTCTTTTGTCCTTCTGCTTAAGTTAGGTTTGGAAGTAATGACTGCAGTCATGGTTTTGAAAAATAGTTCCCCAGTGTGACTCCAGATGAACTGGTAAGGGCAGTTCAGCTTCCCCTCATTTGGGGCAGTAAAGAAGCAACGATTTCATGGAAGGGTAGAAATCTTAGCACCTGCTTTCCAGGGAGGGGAGGACAGGCAGGGAGAAGCAGGAATACAAGAGAAAGATGAAGACAGGGGAGAGGCAGGCACTGGCAGCTCCAAGCTCCCTTCGCATCTGAGCCCACCCTCAAGTGCGCCCTTCTTTACTTGTTTGGGGCTTGTGACTTCTCTGAGTCGTGAGATTCTTAAGAACAGTATCTGTGACTTCTCTGTGACCATAGTGCTGGTACAGTGCACGGCATAGGAGGTTCTTAGCACATGAGTGTGATGTAATCAGTGGGGGGAAGGAGCTAAGCAAGGGCTGCTACGACGTTTAGGGCAACAAGAGAGCAGCATAGTCACCAATGATCCCAGTCTGCAGCCATCTGATCCTGGGTGCTGGATCCAGGGTTGGAGCTGATCTTGTGTGGGACGGAGGAGAAAGGCAGGGAAGCCCAGAAGGTGGCAGGACAGGAGCCCTCCCCCAGGCCAGTGTTTCCCTTTTTTTTCTACTGTCTGCAAATATCCAATATTTCCTGGCAACTCAGAGCCTTGAAGGTGCAGATAAACATTTTATGGGAAAGGAGCAGAGGTACTTACATTTTTGTCTTTCTCTTCTTCTGACAAATCCGATCCTCAGACATACTTGCCCTGCTGTGCTCAGGGACTGGGTTAGTGTCTTCTCAGCTCTGCTAGAAGTTTGCTGCCATCCTCCTTATTGACACAAAAATTCACTTCTCCCGTCTAAGCTTGCATCTATCCCTCCTCATCCCTTCATAGACACAACACTGAGGCCACCAGGTTGGCCAAAGTTCTTTCATCTTCTCCACTAAACTAAACTAATCCTCTCTATTCTGTTTTCAAGAGGGGAAGTTGGTGGTGAAGCATTACTTGCACCCTTCCTCATGCTTTTACCAAGGCAGTAGTGGAGGAGCCAGTGGGCAAAATCAATGAGGTCTTGGCAGGGACTTTATGTGAACAGGAGAAACTCCTCGCATGTATTCATTGGGCCAAGATCTAAGGACAATGTAAAAACTGATTCCCCACTGTAAAAGTACCTGTTTAATAAACTTGAATGCATGTAATTTTTAAAGTAATAAGATCAGAAATACTAAACAGATATTATTTTTAAAAATGAAAATCTTATTAAAGCAGCAATTGCAATAGGCATATGGTAAAATAAACCCACTTCATTCTATCTAGTTATAACCAGTAATCCATGGAGATAGTTGCATTTTAACATCCAATGTTGTCAGCATTTATTTATAGCTATGTCTATGTTAGAGGAAAAGTAGGTAAAGAACAGAAAGGCTGAGACAAAAAGGCAGCAAGTGAGAGCTGTACCATACAGAAAGGAAGCAAGGTCTACACTGAAGTGCCAGGAGGGGCTGCCAAGCAGCAGGTCATAGAATTTTGGTGAGATCTGGTTTCAAGGTCCTGTGGTCGGATTGCAGAGTTAAATTCACTTGTTTTCTAAGCACCAGCTCCTGTCCAGAGTTGGGAACAGGTACACTCACAGTGATGGGTGAAATAAACCAGAGAAAGAGTGGGAATGCCTCGGAGGGCAGGGGGGTGAGGATGGGACAAAGAGATTCAGGAGAGGCAAGAAAGGAGAGAAGAGGCAAAAAGCGGAAGATTGGATGGATGAGCGAGACAGGATGGAAGGAAAGGCGAGGGTGAGGGAGGGTGGACTGAGTTAAAGAAAGGAATGTCTGAGCCCATCTCCTAGATGGGAATAACTGAGCCCCAGTTCTATTTGCATGCACCCGTACTGCTATGGTGTCGGATCCCGTCAGATCTTGGAAGCTAAGTGGGTTGGGCCTGGTTAGTACTTGGATGGGAGACCGCCTGGCAACATTAGGCGCCGTAGGCCTTGGAGAAGGACCTAGCAGCCCACTCCCAAAAAACAACCAGCCATTGAAAACCCTATGAACAGCAGAGAAGCAGTGACAATAGTGTCAGGCATGGCACAGTGTAGGGTAATGTTTCGTCGGTTGTCCATAGGATCGCTGAGTCTGACACCAACTGGATGGCACCTAGGATGAACAGTTTTATTTGGGGTTGGGGCTACTGAGCTGGCCGGGCCACCCTGTCGCAGGGACTGGGCACAGCCCAGACTCCGCCGCGGCCTGACTGCCTGTGCCCTTCCTCTGGCAGGTGTGGTTCCAGAACCGACGGGCCAAGTGGCGGAGGCAGGAGAAGCTGGAAGTGTCGTCCATGAAGCTGCAGGACTCGCCCCTCCTCTCCTTCAGCCGCTCGCCCCCCTCGGCGGCTCTGGCGCCCCTCGGGGCCGGCCCGGGCGGTGGAGGCGGACCGCCGGGGGGCGCCCTGCAGCTGGAGTCGTGGCTCGGGCCGCCGCTGCCCGGCGGGGGCGCCACGGCGCTCCAGAGCCTGCCGGGCTTCGGGCCTCCGGCGCAGACCCTGTCTGCCAGCTACACGCCGCCGCCGCCGCCCTTCCTGAACTCCCCGCCGCTGGGCCCCGGCCTGCAGCCGCTCGGGCCGCCGCCGCCCGCCTACCCGTGCGCGCCCGGCTTCGGCGACAAGTTCCCGCTCGACGAGGCGGACCCGCGCAACAGCAGCATCGCCGCGCTGCGCCTGAAAGCCAAGGAGCACATCCAGGCGATTGGGAAGCCGTGGCAGACCCTCTAGGGGCCCTGGGGAGCCGGCTGGGAGCCGCCCACATCCCCGCTCCCCAAGACCCCTCGCTCCGACACTCTTTCCCGCTCCCGCCCGCAAGCTGCTGGCCAGGCGTGAGCCAGGGACGCGCACCCGCTCCGGACGCACCGCGGAACTCCACCCTTCAGGCCCGTGGACGCCCGCAGGCCACCTCCGTGTCCCTTCCGTCGCAGCTCTGCTGACGGAGGGAAGGGGATGCCAGGACCCGCTGGCCACCCACCCCTGCGGGCACCAGGCCCCAGGGGGCCAGAACTGCTCCAGATACCTTGGCCCTTTGGGGCGGAAGGGGAGGAAGGAGAGTCAGAAAAATAGAGTTTGAGAAGCCGTGTAAGTAGTTTCAAAGTATTTGAGGGGAGAATTAAAGATTTCCTTGTTTGGATGTGATTCTGGTTAAACGCGCTCAGGATTGCTGGGTAAGGTGTATACCTGGACGTGGGAGGGGGGGCGGTGGTGCAGTGATGGACCAGGTAGGTCAGGGCTCCCTTGTGCAAATTCTGGGGACACTGTCATAGCGGAGACTCATCCCTATCCGGGAGGCTGAGGCGCCTTCTCTGGTGCGTGCGTGAGTGAAGTAAGGGTGTTAGGGGGCTCAGGTCTCAGCTGCCCGCATCTTCCCAGTTCTTTATACCGCAAGTTGCTACTCAGACTCCAATAGGAAGCGCTCACACCCCTTTCCCAGTGCGAGACCTGAGCGACCCGGGGCTCCTGACGTCCCCGCTCCCTTCTTTCCAGTCCACCTCGGCCCGCGGGCCCCTCTCAGATCACGGTGCTCGTCACCGGCCAGGTGCGAATCCAGAGCTGATAAGTTGTGTGGGGCCGAGGCGCAGTCAGTCTCTATTCTGGGGCCTATCTCTTGTGTCCTCAACTCGCTCATTTTCCCCCAACCCAGAGTTCTGTTAACCGCGCACTGGATTCGCTGCAGCCCTCGCAGCGCCCTGCCGCGCGCAGAGTTGCCGCCCCGAGGCCTCTGTGCGGGCGCTTCGTGGACAGTGTCCGCCGTTCGCTGGCGCCCGCACTGGTGCGGGGAAGGAATGCCGGGGCCTCCGCCAGCCTCGGATCTCGCCGAGTCCGAGACTCCTGCTTTAACGAACAATGTCCTAGTGTCCCCTGTTGACTCTCAAACTGGGCCACTGCCTGCACAGCGCGGGTCCCTGCTGCGCGGGGTCTTCGGCTTCCGCCCGCAGCTGGCATGCGGGACGACACAGCCCAGAACCTCAGCATCAATTAGCTACTGTTTATCGGTCCTCAACATATTGTTGAAGCTCCGCAGATCTCCTTTTCTAATCTAAATGGATCATACCTGGCTGGGAGGTCCGGAAGGTGAATAAAATCACCCGTGAAAGCTTTGCGAGAACCCCCGAGGACCCAGCATGAGTCAGTACTCAGGATAATCGCGGCTCCTCTGTCTCCGCAAGTCTCCTGGGCTGCTCTCCAGTCCTGAAACCTACCTGAGAAATGGATAACTGTCTCTGGGCGGGGGCTGGGAATATCATCGCAGGATCCAGGCCTTGCCTTGCGGGTCCCAGGGGCTGCGAAATAGCCAGGCTGAGTACCCCTAGACTTCCATCTGCTGCCTGGCACGTAGGATGCAGGTCAGTAAGGGGTGATTAAATTACTGGGCCCCAAAGGTAGGGAGAAATACTTGCACTTTCCCTCACAAGGATGTCTCTATGGAGAAACGGCAGAGCACCCGAGTGATATTAGCTCTTAGAGGGAAACAAGAGCACACATAAGATGAACGCATAGGGAAGTTCCTTTCAGTTTGGCCTTTGATTACATTCTTTAATGCCGTGGTTTTAATAGGGCGGAGTTATTCTGAGAGCTCCCAACTTCACTGGGTCCAGATGAGTACACTCGCCCAGCCCTCCCTCTGCTTCCCGTGGCAGCTGACCTTGACCATCCAGCCGCCAGCGTCTTCTCCTTCCTTAGATCATCTCTATGACTGTGTTTTCTCCTCTATGCTCTGTCTCCCTCTGTTCCCCCCTCCCTCCCTCCCTCTCTCTCCTTCTCTCTCCACCCCCCATCCCTCCCCCTCTCTGCTGTGAAATAAGGAGCGCTATTCAGCAATACGTCTTGAACATGCACTGTGATCATGAACTGACGGGTGCTTCTGGTTATTCCAGCTCCGACACTTACAATGTAAGCGAGGGGAACCTCCCTATACCTCAGTTTCCTCATTTATAAAATGGGGGCTTGGAGACAGTGGTTGCAACAATGGGCTTAAACATAAAAAAGATTATGTGCCTGGCACAGAATCAGGGAGTGTTTTGCTCTATTGTACATAGGGTTGCCATGACTTGGACTGGACTGGATAGCACCTAACAACAAAAATGGGTACAATTGTACCTTCCGGGTAGGCTGAACTGAATAGATGTAAACCTCTTGGAAGAGTACTTGCACACATCAGAGCTTCAGATAGCTAATGAGCCATTTATTCCCTGTCCCCCATTTCCAGGCATTAGGAATCGAACCCAGTGCCACCTGCAAGCTGGTTAAGCACTCTACCACTGAGTCACATCCCCAGCCCAGCTATTAGTTATTTTTATGATAATTTTCCAAGGACTTGTCTCTGAAATTTAAATATGGCTCACTGTTAGTGCCAGAGAGATGGTTTAAAAGAGCACCTATTCTCAGATGAGACTAAATAGCAGAAGGAAGGGAAAGTTGTAGAAAAACTGCATTTGGGAAGATAACAGAAAACCAGCATGAGGCCCTGGGGGCTCCTTATTTCAATTCCTGAGAAAAGCTCTTTAGACCGTATTGAGCACTGAGATCCTGGGGGGCGGTGCTAGCTGTGGGAGTGCTTTCTTGGGCCTCCTAGGGAGATTCGGGTCCCATGCCTCCCTTGTCCTATGGGCAGCCCTGAAGATAGGAGATTCACGGCAGTCCTAGAAGGAGAGGTGCACGTGAGGCAGGAATCCGGTAGTTAACTCAGACAGAAGGTGAGAGCAGCTTGCGACAAAGGGCATTAAAGCTCCGAAGGACCCTGAGACTCTGGGCCACTCCTCAAGCACTCGGCTACAGAACACCCTTCCCAGGTCTCAGAGGCTCTGGCCAAGGCACAGGCTTCCAAAAGTAGACGGCTCGCTCTGGTGTGAGGCCAGGGACCTTTCCGTAACCCGAGGGAAAGACCTCCCCGACAGGCCTACATCGCTTTCCCAGGAATCACGTCCACAAGGTCTTGAGTCTTCCATAAGGGGGCTGCAAGTTTGGGTCAGGCGACGCCATTGGTAGCCACCAAAGGGAAACAAGACCCACGGGGTTCAGGGAGGAAAGGTGCTGTGCTGGTCCAAGCACGGCGAGCCACAGCGAAGCAGGCCTTGATTCGGGCTGACTCAAAGAGAAAAGACTTTGGAGACATCCCCCCCACAGCCCCATCTTACAGACAGCGCAGTGGCGCTAAGCAAGTGGGTCTACCATGCTGTTGCTTATTTGCTCTTGGGTGGGGCTCTCGGAGCACGGGGGCGGGGCCAGGACGGAGGCTTCGGATTGGGCAGCGCCGAGGGGAAGGTGGAGCCAAGCAGGGCGCGCGCAGCTCCAGGAGCCTCCAAGAATCTCCGCTGATCCGGAGCTCCCGAGCCTGCGTGGGCCCGGGAGAGTCCTTAGTCTCAGCCATCACAGGCCACCCCCGCGACGGTGGGGGCCTCCAGCTTTTGCGTTTTTGGCGAAGTGCCCACGCTGCGCGCCAAGGCACTCGGGCTCTGTTGGGCGTGCTCGACGCCCAGTTTCTCTACCCACGCACGCGGGGTGCCCTGCGTCTCCTGGCCCAAGATCTTCAGAGCCACTGGGTCCAAACAGCGGCCGCAGACTTGCGGTTCGGTCTCCTGGAATTCTGTGCGGATGCTCCGGGCGGGTGTGGGCTACTGGTGCCTTGTCGGTTTCTGGGTCTCCCGACCCGGTTGTGCCCCGACAGGTCCCCGACTGTAAGCGTGATGGGGCTGCGTTGGGCGGGATGGGGTGGGGGGAAGGGGCGGGCTTTGGCCAGAGATCAGCAGCAGAACTAGGACCACCCTTCTGTATTTTATTTTTTGCAGTACCCAGGGGTTGAACCCCGGGCTTTGCACAGGCTCTGTGAAGTGCTGTACCGCCGAGCTGCGTCTCCAGCGCCCTCTTTACTTTTGAGACCGAGTCTAGCTGAATTGTGCAGGCTGCCTCTGGCTTTGAACTAGTGATCCTCCTGCCTCGGCATCCCTAGTCGCTGGGATTCCTGGCGTGTGCCATGACGCCTGGCTGTGTATTTAGTTTAAATATATATTTAATGTTTGGGGAAATGGTAAACTAGAAATAGTAAATAGTAAAAAATAGTAAAAAAAAAAAAAAAAAAAAAAAAAAAAAAAAAAAAAAAAAAAAAAAAAAAAAAAAAAAAAAAAAAAAAAGTAAACTAGCCCTGCCCGTCTCCAACGCCCGCCCTACTTAATCTAGAATCTGGCAAAGGGTTGGGGGGAGGTAAGGCAATCCCTCCCTGTCTCTGTCAAATTGATTGGTTAATTGGAAGGCTCTGCAGAGACGCTGGAGCCCATGGGCACGAAGCCGGGAGACGCGGGTCTCCAGCACAGCTTCCCTGGAGCCGCTCCCGCCGGTTGAGTAAGGTAAGGACCTCTGGGGTGCAGACCGCTCCCCGCCGCAGCCTTAGCGTTTGATGTAACGCTCTCGTGGTTGTCCGCCCAACCCCATGGTCCTAGCCCTACTTCCAGCCTTGCCCAGCCCGCTTCTCTGGCTCCATTCCAAGCGCTATTTCCCCCCCACCACACACACACACAGATTCGTGCTACATAAATGGAATCCAGGCTTCCAGGAGGTGGGCTGGGAAAGACTTCCAGGGGAGATAATATTAATTAAAAGCCGGCCGTTCCTCTCCACTCAGGTAGCTCGAGCTCCGCTCCAGCCCTTGGTGCGTCCTAACTCCTGGGAAAGAGTAGGCCCTGCAGACCTTGGAGGCCCGAAGCGCCAGGCAGGCGCGCTGGGCGCTTCCAGACGCCCACAGTGCACTTTGTGGCTCACGTCGTCCCTTAATTAGGTACCGTCTCTAATAATCTGAGTTCAGCTTGTTAACTGTACAATCGTGGGCAGAGTTAATGACTCATTAGTGATTAATTCCTTAACCGCGCCTTAATTGCTCACTGTAGAAACCCTTTCATAAAACTGGATTAAATCATCTAGGATCCTTGGCCTTGCACAGCTTGGTGGACGCGAGACTGCCAGTTCTTCACCACCTAAAGCAGGTCGGCTTCTTAATTAATGGCAGGTGCAGTGGTGGCCCCTCAGGCTTGAGAGTGGGGAGACCTGTGGTTGGGTGGTGGCTGTAACAGGGCCTGGTCGTGTGACCTTAATCAGAGCACTTCAGTCTCACTGTAGCACCCTGATGTCTAAAATCTCCCCTCCTCCCTCCTCATCCCACCACAGATATCTAAAATGTAACACCTTATTTAGGAAGCATCTTTCCTCTGCTTTATACTCATTAGAAAATATGTACATTTATTTATGTAAGTGGGTTCCAAGTGAATTATATACAAGGATGCTTTCCTATCCAAAATTATCTAAGAAAGGCTTTTTTCCAGTCCTAAGCAATCCACTCCCAAGGCAATCCCGAAACAGACAGCCATTGAAAACCCTATGAGGGTCGCTATGAGTCGGATACCAACTCGAGGGCACGTAACAACAACAACAAGCATGACGGGGAGGAGTGGGGTCCTGGGATTTAGCTCAGTTGGTAGAGCACTGCTCTGCAGTCTCTGAGGTCCCAAGTTCCATTCCCAGCACTGCAAAAATGAGAGAAAGCCGGGAGCAATCCAGTTCTGAGGCAATCTTGAAACAATCAGCCATTAAAAACCCTATGATGGTCGCTATGAGTCAGACACGACTTGACGGCACCTAGCAACAAGTGTGACTGGGTTCCATAGTCTCCCTGCTAGTTTTTTTTTTTTTTTTTTCCTTGATTTTTTCCCACCTAGTATTTTTATCCAGTTGGGAGACCTTTACAAGGCATGCTGGGCAAGTAATGATAAATAAAAAAGAATCTCCACGGTCAAGGAACATGGCCTAAGGAGGTGAAGTAAGGGCCCAACTGTGCAGATTTCCACAGATGACCATTGATTTTCTCCACCTGAGCACCCCACAGGCCACCCAAACAAGATTGTTCAAAGCAAAGCACTCTTATGGCCTCCTAAAAGCTCCTTAGAACCATCCCTTCCTCTTTCTTTATTTACATTGCTTACCACAAGCGTTGGTTTCACTTCAGAATGTCTCTTAAAGTCACCTATCCTCGTTTTCCCTCTCTGCTTAATTGTCTGTCACCCAAGCTGCGTGGCCTCCCCTGGCATGCACTGCTTCTGTTAGGCCGCCTACTACGTACGATAACATTCTGTACAGTGGTCATTTCTTCATTGGTTCTTCTACAAACGTTACTGCCTAAGCTCTGGAGCTGTACAGATACAACCTCCACTTTTGTCATCTTGTTCCTCAGTCCTTCCAGTGTTGCACACTATAGCCAGAATTAGATGTCTCCAACAATTCCTCTGCTTGAAAACAATTCTTTATGGCCAAGGAATAAAAGCCAAGCTCCTAAGTGTGGCATCCGAGGAGGTTCTTCTGAATCTGATCCTACCCATCTTTTCAGGTTTGTCTCTAGCATTCCGTCTTCACTCCCTGTTCTAATGACTCCAGAGCACTGTGTCTTTTCACGTTAGGGCTTTGAACTTTAGAACTAATGAGTTTGGCAAGGTTGTAGGATACAAGAGCAACATGCAAAACTTATAGTTCTATATATTTTCAATGAATAATTCACAATGAAATTGAGGAAACAATTCCATCCACAATAGCGCCAAAAGAATAAGACACTTAGGAGTAAGTTTAACAAAAAAGTACAAAACTCACAATCTAAAAACTAGAGTACATTGTTAAAAGAAATGAAAGAAAATCTGGATAAATAGAAAAGCATTCCATGTGCATTGATTAAAAAACAACATTGTTAATAGGGCAAGAGTCCCAAACTGATTTACAGATTCAGTATGATCCCTATCAGAATCCCAGCTGGCTGACTTGTAAAAATTAACAAGCTGATTCTGAAATATACATGGAATTTCGAGAAATCCAGAATAGCCAAAAAGTAAACAAAACCAACCAAACAAAAAATCCCTGCAAAAGAATAAAGACATGGCCACAAACATAACTCAGTGGAAGAATGCTGGCCTAGCATGCACAAGGCCCTGGATTTGATGCCTAACACAGGAAAAAAAGATTTAGCCAGGCACTATGGATTGACTCAGGAGGCTGAGGCAGAAGGATCATGAGTTTGAGACTAGAGGCAGCTTGTACAGCTTAGATCCTGTCTCAAAATAAAAAATACAAAGGGGGCTGGGAGTGTGGCTCAGTAGTAGAGTACTTGCCTAGCATGTGCAAAGCCCTGAGTTCAACTTCTAATATTGGAGGGAAAAGAGAGAAAGAATAAAGAGAACTCATATTGCTTAATTTAAAAACTCACTACAAAGCAATGGTAAATAAAATAGTGTGGTATTGGTAAATGAATAGAAAGATAGATTACACGAGTAGAATAGAGTCCAGGAATAAGCTCATACATCTGTGTTGACCTTTTAACAAGGGAGCTAAGATCATTAAATGGGAAAAGAATAGTCTTTTCGGCAAGCGGTGCTGGGACACCTGGATATACATATGCAGAATGAAATTGGATCCTTACCTCACACCATGTATTAGTTAGCTTCTGTTGCTATGATGACTAGTTGAGATCATCAACTTACAAAGAGAAAAGGGTTAGTTTGGCTCACAGTATTGGAAGTCCCAGCCCATAGTCTGGTAGACTCATAGCCTTTGTGCCTATGGTGATGCAGTATACTACAGCAGGAGCATATAACACAGCAAAACTTACCTCACGGTCAGGGTATTAAAGTACAAAAGATTGGGGTAAGATTCCACTATCCCCTTCAAGGGCACATTCTCAGTGACCTGAGGACCTCCCACCAGGCCCCACCTCTTAAAGATTCCGTCACCTCCCAATAACATCACTTTGGGGAACAAGCTTTTAACATGTGAAACTTTGGGGGACACTTAAGATTCAAATTATAGCCCACCATCCACAAATATTTACTCAAGATAAATCAACTGCCTAAATGTAAGAGCAAACAATGCAAAACTCCTAGAAGACATAGGAGTAAGTTTTATGACCATGGATTTAGTAGAAGAGTCTTAGATGTGATACTAAAAGGGTGAACAACAACAACAAAAATCTGTGAGTTGGATTTTTGAGTGTATGCTTCAAAAGTTACCATCCATAAGGTGAAAAGACAATCAGAATGGAAGAAAATATTTACAAATGACATATCTGATAAGAGACTCGAGTCTAGATTATATAAATAACATTTGCTACTCAATTGTAAAAAGACAATCCAATTTTATAATGGACAAAGGATCTGAATAGACATTTCTCAAAGATATACAAATGGCCAATAAGCCCATGAAAATATTTGTCATAATTTTTCATGAGGAAAATGCAAAACAAACCTCAACATCCATTAGGATAGTTAGAATGAAAAAGATAGTAAAAAGTGCTGATGAGAATATGGAGAAACTAGAACCAAATACACTGTTGGTGAGAAATTAAAATAGGCCAGTCACTTTGGAGAACATCCTGGTGGTTCTTCCAGTGATTAAACAGTTACTGTAGGACCCAGTGATTCTACCCCCAGGGAAGATACACCCAAGAGCAATAAAGAGTATATGTTCACACAAACATTTGTGTATGTATGTTTATAAGAGTATCCCACATGATACCAAAAGGTGGAAACAATCAAATGCCCATCAGCAGATGAATTTATAAACAAAATATGGCATATCTATATGATGGAATATTCTGCCTTAAAAGGAGCGAAGTAGTGACACACGCCTCAACATGGGTGGACCTCGAAAACATTATGCTAATTGAAAGGAGCCAGTCAAAAAGACTGTAGGAGTGAAGATTCCCCTGCAGTCCAGAATAGGACATCTCTAGGGACAGAAAGTAGATTTATACTCGCTAAGTGCTAGGGTGGGCTGGGATTTAGCTCAGTTGGTAGAGTGCTGTGCTGCAGTCTCTGAGGTCCCGAGTTCAATTCCCAGCACCGCAAAAATGGGAGAAGGACCTGGCAATCCCCTCCCAAGGCAATCCCAAAACAGTCAGCCATTGAAAACCCTATGAGGGTCGCAATGAGTCGGATACCAACTCGAGGGCACCTAACAACAACAACAACAAGTGCTAGGGTACAGGGACATGGGGACATAGGGAGGATGATGGATAAAAGACACAAGTTTTCTTGAAGTGATAAAAACATTCTAAAATTGACTCTGGTAATGGTTACATATATCTGAATATATTTAGTGCCATTGGATTTGTTGTTGTTAGGTGTCATCGAGTCAGTATCTGACTCATAGTGACCCTACATACAACAGGGGAAACACTATTGTCAGTGCTTCTCTGTTGTTCATAGTGTTTTCAATGGCAGATTGATTTTTGGGAGTGGGTTCCCAGGTCTGTCTCCCAAGTCTACAGCACCTGGTGTTCCCAGGCAGTCTCTAATCCAAGTACTAACCAAGCCCAACCCTCCTTAGCTTCCGAGATCTGATGGGATCGATGCCACAGGGCTACGGCTGCAGGCTTGCCATTGGATGTTGTTGTTTAAGTGGGTGAATGGTGTGATGTGCATTATATTTCATTAAAGCTGTTGAAAACAATAAAATGAATCTTCCTATGAGGCTCTTACTGCTTTCACAGTCTCCTGGCATTCATGTTGGAAAAATTTGTCTCAATTCCATTTTCATTCTATTACTCCCATTGGGACTTTAGAGTCAGTAAAGATGCATTGATTCAGCTAGCACCCACTGAGAGTCTCCTATCCTAAGTAGGTGAGGACAGTGAGAAATACATCCACAAACTTTCTCGCAGCTTCAAATTTCACCTTATTTTCTGCCTTCAAGGCTCATCTGCATGAAACAGTCACTCTTGTGTGTCCTGTTCTCGTCTCGGTAAGAACTTCTGCTCTGAACAGCTGAGCTTCACAGCTTCTTGGCCTCCCTTATAGTGTTGCTCAATGTAGACATCTTTTTTTCTTTTAAAATGCTGAGCATCTTTTCCACTAGTTAATAATTGATTGTTGTGATTAGATGCTGTTGAGTTGGGTCCAACTCACAGCAACCCTATGTACAACAGAAATGAAACACTCCTTGACACTGTGCCGTGCCAGGCACCACATTAATCCTTCTCTGCTATTGATAGGGTTTTCAGTGACTGATTGTTTTGAGAGTGGGCTGCAGGGTCCTTCTCCCAAGCCTACAGCACCTAGTATTTCCACATGGTCTCCCATCCAAGGACTAACCAGGCCCAACCTTGTTTAGTTTTTGAAGTCTGACAAGATTGGACACCAGGGTGGTATGGCTGTAGACAATAATTGGTTAGTATTATGTAGTTCTCTATTTGTGTGCTTTTAAAAGTGTTTATGGACAGAGAGAATATAGCTGCTTTTCTTTCCTATTTTGTATTTCTTTAGAATCGCAAATGCTACTAAGAATTTGTTTAAGTTTTGTTAGCTTTTTAAAATTAGTGTATATTATTCATACAAAATAATGGGCTGCATTATGACATTTTCATACATGTATACAATGTACTTTGACCTTACCTCCTTCACTTTTTCTCATCCCTATACCTCCTCCTCCTAGTTCCTCCCAATTGTCCCCCTTCTACTTTCATGTCATTTAAATTTTTTAAGTGTACAACTTAATGGGTTTCATTATGACATTTCCATGCATGCATATCATTGTACATTACTCATGTTCGCCTCCATTACTCTCTCATTCATATCTTTTTCCTAATCTAGATTCTGCATATGAGAGAAAACGTGATATTCATCTGAGTCTGACTTACTTTGCCTAACATGATCTCCAGTTCCATTCGTTTTCCTGCAAATGACAGAATTTCATTTTTCTAGCTGAATAATACTCCATTGTATATATACCACATTTTCTTTATCCATGTATTTCTTGATGGACACATAGGCTAATTTCAGAACTTGGCTATTATGAATGGTGTCACAATGAATGTGGATGTGGTATACTGACTTTGATGCCTTGAGATGTATACTCAGAAATGGTATAGCTGGATCATACGGTAGTTTGGTTTTAGAACTTGATTTCCATAGTGGCTGCACTAATTTATGTTCCTACCAACAGTTGAGCTGGGATTTGGTTCAGTTGATAGAGCGCTGTGCTGCAGTCTCTGAGGTCCCGAGTTCAATTCCCAGCACCACAAAATTGGAAGGACCTTGCAATCCACTCCCAAGGCAATCCCGAAACAGTCTGCCATTGAAAACCCTGTGAGGGTCACTATGAGTCGGATACCGACTTGACAGCACCTAACAACAACAACAACCAACAAATGAACAATGGCTTTTTATCCACTGTGGGAGATCAGCCTAAAATAACAGCCTTCTTGGGAAAGCAAACAACCCCTTAGATTTGCTTGGTGGCCTTAGAAACTGGCTAGAGACCCTTCTCAACCAGGGACAGTTCAGGGAGATGGGGGTGGTAGAAGAGTCCTGTGTGGCACAGATATGGGAAACATGAGGTCCCAGGCCCCACGCGAGGCTCCTTTTCTTTCCTGTTTGCTCAAAGGCAGCCCTGTGAGAATGGCGCCCATGTTCTTGCTTCTTCATGTGGACACAGAGATGCTTTCTTTACAGGCTGCCTCTTCTCGGTTGCCTTGTGTTTTCTATTCTCCCCACAAAGCCCATCTCCTCCAGGATCTCTCTTTGGATTTCCCCTATCCACGCTCGATCCCCAACTTTTGTCCTTCTCCCCTCCCCACTCTTTTTGTTGCTGCTGTTGTTTTGTTGTCATTGTTGACCTTATGGGTTGACCCCAGGGCTTCGTACATACAAGGCAAGTGCTCCACCAATGAACTGCATCCCTAGCCCCCCTTTTTTTATTTTTTGAGTCAGGGTCTCGCTAAATTGCTCAGGCTACCGTAAGCCTCGAATTCACAATCCTCCCACCTCAGCCTCCTAAGTCAGTGTGATTGTATGCATGTACCACGGAGCCCTGCGCTCCCAGATCTTTTAGAGCAGACGTGCCCTCAAGCACATGTGATCTCCTTAGGGTTGACCAAGCTCTGCTCAAGGTTCAGGTTTATCTCTCAAAGAAGCAGCTAAGCAGCTGTGAGAATTCTCAACTTGCAACTCCTTTTGTCTTTTCTATACCTAATTTTCTTTTTACTTGGGTGAGGACATATCCCTTTCAGGCTGCTATCAGAAAGATGTTTGAGTTCTTTGTCGGGAGGCCATGGGAACTCCAGTTCTGCTACTAACTTGACGGGTGGCTTTAGGCCAGGTATCTCATCCTGGCTGAAATTCCTTGCTTGGGGACTAAAGGACCTTTTGTATCTTTCCAAATCTCTGCTGCAGGGAAGAAACTCCGTTCAGTAACTTGGCAGAGGGTGCCCTCTGGTGGTCACTTTGAGAACTTCACCTGTGGCTTAGGTATTAGGAGTTTATGATAGAATCACCAGACGGACCCGACCTCAACCAAGGTATGGTCTTCCTCCTGAATATCCCCAAACTCTTGGATGTTATGCTTCCATTTGGATGGAAATCCTTCATTTTACACTTTGATTCTCACCCAGGCCAAGTCAACCCAACCACAGAGTCCTCCTGTTTAAGGGCACACTAAGAAACCAGGGCCTGCAGCTGTAGCCCTGTGGCACCAGATCTGGGAAGCTAAGCAGGGTTGGGCCTGGTTAGTACTTGGATGAGAGACCACCTGGGAACACTAGGTGCTGTAGGCTTGGGAGAAGGACCCGGCAACCCACTCCCAAAAAACAATCAACCATTGAAAACCCTATGAACAACAGAGAAATACTGACAATAGTGTTTCCTCTGTGTTATGGAAGGTCGCTACAAGTCGGATACTGACTCGACAGCACCTAACAACAACAAGAAACCAGGAGGCCCAGAACACCTGTGCTGTTGGGCGTTTGTGCTGCTGCACAATCCAGCGGGGCAAGACTTGGCTCTATGCTAATTTATTCCAAGGGAGATTGACTAAACCTCTCAAACCTCTCATGAGAAAATATTTGCACTTTTTAAAAATAAAGTGATCCCTGAGGTAGGACAAATCTTAACTCAAGTCTAATTGATTAAAAAAAAAAAAACTCCTCTAAAGGTAGAATTTTAGATACTTAGGCAGTAAAAAAAATATCTGGTACCTGATAGCCCCTTCCTGACACCATCAAATCACAGCAAAAAAGTCATATGTCTAGTTGTATTATATATAGGATTTTGACTCAAGTTAGTCTTTATTCCTTGGTATTTAATACTAAGGTATTAATGAGGTAAGTGGTCTGGGGTTTAGCTCAGTTGGTAGAGCGCTGCTCTGAGCACTCTGAGGCCCTGGGTTCAGTCCCCAGCACTGCAAAAATGGGAGAAAGACCTGGAAGCCCACTCCCAATGCAATCTCAAAAACAATCAGCCACTGAAAACCCTATGAATCCAGAGAAGCATTGACATAGTGCCAGAAATGGCATAGTGTCCTGGGATGTTTTTTTCGGTTGTACATAGGGTCACTATGAGTTGGATCTGACTCAAGGCACCTAACAACAATAACAATGATGCAAGTATATCATCATTGAGAATTACCTGCATTTTAACAGCAAGTTTTTTAGAGTAAACTGACAAACCCAAAGGAATAACTCACCAACAGTAGAATTTTAGGCATATGAGAAACTTGGTAGGGAGGTGCTTTGCTGTTTAGTGACTTTTATGATCATTCACCAATTTACGTGTATGTGACTAAGAAGTTGATGATACCTGGCAATCATTGGCAGAAATGTGTATTAAGAATTTGCTTTATTCTGTCATTTGTTACCTAGAATAGACATTAACTATCTCAGGAAGGGAATTATCTTTTTGACTGTGGGATATCAGAAAGAGACAGCTATAGTATAGTAAACTAGAGCTTGCCCTGATTTCATTCACGTCACCCAATTTATAAATAAGGAGCCCTGCGGCTAGCTCCTAAATTATATACTTCAAATTACTAATCGTATAATTTGTTTAATATCATCTCCCTTAAGGGATGTTCTAAAATACTGAAGTGATGTTGAGATGATCATCTATCTGGAGGTTCCAGGTATGACTTCAGTTCATGCTAAAATAATGTCTGCTCTCTTTCCTACTGAGAAAGCCAAAGACACAGCCTTCATACCCCCTTTCTGGAAAAGTCCCATACGGTGGACTTCTAGTAAGAACAGAGCTCTGTGACATTGCCCCTTCCTTTCTCCCCTTTTCTCTACATAGATGAGATGCAAAAGAAACAGAACCCTCCAACACAATGTCAGTGCCCCTAGAATATGGTTATGACTCGAACATTAAAAGATATGCAGAAGTGCTGCTAAAAAGGGTAAAAATTGTCATAGAAGATTTCTGGGAGAAGGAAGAAGGGAGATGGTGTGGAGAGGCAGATCATGGAAGGCGCCAGCAAGGATGCACATCTGAAGATGAAAGCCTTGACCTGAAGTGAGAAGCTGCTATATTTTGAGTGCAGATGCTATGAGACCTAGAGAGGGGGAGAAAGAGATTGCTTTGCTCAGAAGTCCCACCAGAAAGGAGTTCCATAAAGAAACAGAGAAAACATCAGGCAGCTGCAGATCTCTGAGGACACTTCTGAAGGCAGGGGACTCTTTGTAAAGTGCAAAGTGCAGAAGTAAATAATAAAGAAATGAGCAGAAATAGATGGCACTGGAAGTAGAAAATAAAGAAAATGAGTGACAAAATCCTGGCTACTATGGTCTGAATGTGCCTACGCCCTATATTCATATGTAGAAACTTAATCTCCAGCTTAACAATATTAAGAAGTGGAGCCTATGGAAAGGAGATGAAGTCATGAAGGATCCCCACTCAGGACTGGGACTAGTACCCTCCTAAACAAGGCTATAGGGGTGTGTGAGGATACAGGAAAGGCTGCCTTCTACGAGGAACAAACTTTTACCAAATACCAAATTTGCAACTGCCTTGATTTTGGACTTCCCAGTTTATAGAACTGTGAACAGTAACTTTTTACTATTTATCATTACCCAGTCTAAGGGTGTTTTGTTATAGCAGCCTGCACCAAGTCACTCTTTAAAAAAACAATAAACAAAAAACAAAGAAAAACCTCCAGTAAAACCAATAAAAAATAGAAGAGGGAAGATAAAAGTCACCAATGTCAGGAATGAAATTGAAGTCATTATAGATTCTGCAGATACTAAAGTAAGAAGTTATTGCTGTTAGGTGCCACTGAGTCATGTCTGACTCATAGTGACCCTCATAGGGTTTTCAATGGCTGATTGTTTCAGGAGTGGGCTGCCATGTCCTTCTTCCATATGCAGGTAATAGGAATTGAACTCAGGGCCTCAGAGAGCACAGAGTAGCACTCTACCAACTCAGCTGAACCTCATCCCAAAGTAATGAGAATGTTGTTGTTGTTATTGTTGTTGTTGTTGTTGTTAGATGTGGTTGAACCAGGTCCAACCTGTTGCAACTCCTGTACACAACAAAACAAAACACTACCCGGCACTGCCATGCACATGATCTTTTTTATATTTAGGCCCATTATTGCAGCCACTGTGCCAATCCATCTAGTTGAGGGTCTTTCTTTTTTTCACTGACCTGACACACTCCCAAACATAATGTCCTTCTCCAGGGATTGTCCCTCCTAACAACATGTCTAAAATACATCAGATGCAGTCTAGCCATCCTAGCTTCCAAGGAGCACTCTGGTTGCATTTCTTCTAGGACAGATATGTTGGGTCTTTTGGCAGTCCATGGTATATTCAATGTTCGTCTGCAGCACCATAATTCAAAAGCATCAATTCTTCTGTCAACCTTATCAATGCAAAGCTATCACAACCATATGATGTGACTGAAAATAACTTGGTAAGAGTCAGGTGCACTTTCGTTTTCAATGTGACATCTTTACTTTTCAATATTTTAAAGAGGTCTTTTGCAACAGCTTTTCCCAATGCAATGTGTCCTTTCATTTCTTAACTGCTGCTTCCATGAGTGTGGATTATAGAACCAAGTAGAACAAAATCTTGGGCAACCTTAACCTTTTCTCCATTTATCATAAAGTTGTGTAGTGACCCAGTTGTAAGGATTTTTGTTTTGTTGATGTTGAATTGCAATCCATACTGAAGGCTGTGTTCTTTGGTCTTCATCAGTAAATGTTTCAAGTCTTCTTCACTTTCAGCAAGCAGAGTTGTGTCACCTGCATAACACGTTGTTACTGATTCTTCCTCCAATCATGATGCTGCCTTATTCTTTGTAAAGTCCAGCTTCTCAGATTATTTGTTCAGCATAGAGATTGAAGGGGTACAGTGAAAGGATTCAGCCCTGACGCACACCTGTCTCAGCTTTAAACCAGGTGGTGTTTTTCCTTGTTCTGTTTGTATGACTGCCTGCTGATCCATGTACAGATTCCACATGAGTACAATTAAACACTCTAATACTCCCATTCTTCACAATGTTGTCTATAGTTTATGATCCACACAGTCAAATACCTCCGCATAGTCAATGAAACATAGACAGACATCTTTTTGGAATTCTTTGCTTTCAACTAATATCCATCTGACATCAGCAATGATGTCCCTGGTCCCAAGCCTTCTTCTGAATCTGGCTTGATTTTTCAGGTAGTTCCCGTTTTAAATGCTGCTGCAGTCACTTTAAAATGATCTTTAGCAAAATTTTGCCTGCGTGTGATAATAATGATATTGTTCCATAGTTTCAACATTTGGTCATATCCCGTTTCTTGAGAATAGGCACAAATATGGATCTCTTCCAGTCAGTTGGCCAGGTTACTGTATTCCAGATCTCTTGGCATAAACAAGTTGGCATCCCCAGTACAGCACCTGTTTGCTGAAACATCTCTCTTGGTATTCCATCAACTCCTGGAGCCTTGTGTTTCACCAAGTCTTTCAAAGGAGCTTCCACTTGGTCCTTCAGTACCATTGGTTCCTGATCATATGCAAGCTCGCAAAAGGGTTGGCCATACACCAATTCTTTTTTGTATAATTACTCTTTGTATTCCTTCCATCTTCTTTTGATGTTTCCTGCATCATTTAGTATTTCTCTGGTAGAATCCATCACTGTTGTCACTTGAGACTTGAACTTTTTCTTCACTTCCTTAAGCTTGTGAAAATTAGTGTGTGTTCTTCCATTTTGGTTTTCTATCACCAGCTCTTTGCATGTCATTATAATATTTGATTTTATCTTCTGAAGTTGCCCTTTGAAATTTTCTGTTTTGTTCTTTAACTTCATCATGATTTCCTTTTATTTAAGCTGCTCAATGTTCAAGGGCAAGTTTCAGTCTCTTTTGACATGTAGTTTGGTCTTTTGTTTTTTCCTGTCTTTTTAATAACCCTTTGCTTTCCTCATAAATGATATCTTTCATGTCATGCCACAATTAGTCTATTCTTTGATCATTAGTGTCTAACACATCAAGCCTGTTCTTGAGGTGGTCTCTGAACTGAGATGGGATATACTCATGGTCATACCATGGCTCTTGTACATTTGTTCTAATTCTCTTCAGTTTCAGTTTGAACCTGCATATGAGCAGTTGATGGTCTGATCCAAAATCAGCACATGGTCTTGTTCTGACATTTAATATTAAGCTTTTCCATCATTTCTTCCCACAAATGTAGCCAATCTGGTTCCTGTAAGTTCCATCTGGTGAAGTCTATGGGTATAGCCACCATTTATGTTGGTGAAAAACTGTATTTGCAATGAAAAGTCCATTAGTCTGACAAAAATGTATCATGTGATCTCCAGCATCATTTCTAGCACCAAGGCCATATTTCCCAACTACCGAGCCTTTTTGGTTTCCAACAGTTGCATTCTAGTCACCAGTAATTATCAGTACATCCTGATTGCATGTTCAATCTATTTCAGATTGCAAGACCTTGTAAAAATCTTCCCTATCTTCATTTGTAGCCTTAGTGTTGGGTACGTAAATTTGAATAATAGTCATATTAACTGGCCTTCCTTGTTGGTATATGGAAATTATTCTATCACTAACAGCATTGTACTTCAGGACAGATCTTGAGATGTCTTTTTTGATGATGAGTGTAACCTCATTTCTCTTTGTCATTCCCAGCATAGTAGACCATATGATTATCTGATTCAGAATGGCCCCTACCAGTCCACTTTAGCTCACTGATGCCTAGAATATTGATATTTATATATGTTCCATTTCCCTTTTGATGATTTCTAATTTTCCTAGAATCATACTATGTACATTCCACATTCCAATTATTAATGGATGTTTACAGGTTTTCCTCCTCATTTTGAGTCATGCCACAGCAGCAAATGGAGGTCCCTGGGGCTTTACTCCATTCTAGGTCCCTGGGGCTTTACTCCACTCTAGTCATTAAGATAGACTCTACTCTGAGGAGGCAATTCTTCCTCAGTCATCTTTTGAGTGCCTTCTAACCTTGGGGACTCATTTTCTAGAACTGTATCTGGTAGTGTTTCTCTGCTATTCATAGGTTTTTCAATGGCTAATTGTTTCAGGAGTGGCCTGCTGGGTCCTACTCCCAAGTCTGTCTTAGTGTGGAAACTCAGTTGAAACTTGTCCACCAAGGGTCACCTCGCTGGTATCTGTAATACTACCAGCACAGCTTTCAGCATCATAACAACACGCAAGCCCCTACAATATGGCAAACTGACCAACATGTGGTGAAAGAGAATATTTTAAAATAACATTATGCTCATAAATTTGGCAACCTATATGAAATGGACCAAGTCCTTGAAATCCACAAACTACAAAAATTCAATCAATTCAAAATAGCCCTATAATCATTAACAAAATTAATTCGAAAATTAAACACACTCAAAAAAAAAATCCTGAGAGCCCAGTGGTTTCACAGGAGAATTGTATCAAACATTTTTAAAAAGGTACTATTTTTACATATTTTCTGCCAGAAAATGAGAATATAGAATACTTCTAATTCATTTAATGAGATCAGTAGTACCCTGGTACTCAAACCAGACAAAAATAAAACAAAGAAGGGAAGGAAAAAAGGAAGGAAGGATAGGGAAGGAATTGAATATTGTATCACAGGCTTGGATTTAGCCAATTAATAAATGGCTTGTTTTGACAGTTCAGCAGTATAGTGTTGGAGATTCCTCTGGCTGGACCTGATGATTCATTGATACAAGACACTAGGCATGCCTGGGGGCAGGGGACTTGGCCCTGCAACTATAGCATCAGATTGTTTAGGCAAATATACCAGTTAACTAGATCTATCTTTATGTACC
>VMDO01001055.1:29866-125370 GCA_007922755.1 Pedetes capensis
ATATATATATATATATATATATATATATATATATATATATATATATATACACATACACACACACACACACATATCTATATATATCAGGCTAGAGAGCAGAACAGAGCAGAGAAGAAGATGCTAGAGCAAAAGAAAGCAGGAAAGAGCAGAGGAGAGCAGAAGGGGAAACTCAGTGGTTCAGCTGCCCCTGAGGCTTCCATAGAGTCACACACCAGTCCTGTAAGTCAGCCCACTGGGAAGGAGAGAGACTACTTGGGAGGGAGAGGGACCTCTCCTGTTGTTGCAGGATCCAAAGAGATAAGCATGACCTGAGGCTTTGCAGGACTTTATTGTACCAGTACATGGCTCAGTGGAATAACTTCTCAATACTGATCCCCAAACAAGGGAATCTTGGGCCTCTTATAGGATCCGTGATGTACGTGGGCTTACAAGAGTAGAAATGGCAAAAAAGCAGACAAAGAACAGAATGGATGCAAAAGTAGACATAGCACAATTACAGAAGTAGGTAAGGGTGATTACTTATCTACTACAGAAAGCAAAGGGGAGGTTGTACCTTGCTCAGAGGTTCCTCTGAGCAAGAGCAAAGAGATGGTCATTATACGTGATATGCAGTCTTCCATGCTGATATATCTCTGTTACTTATTAGGAGACTCACAAGGTCATTTGCAAGAAACCAAAATGGTTTAGACATACATCATTTGTAAGAAGCTAAGCAACCTTCAGCTGAACAAACAGTGCTTTAATAAATAAAGAACTACTGGCTAATTTGAGCAGAGAAAAAAGGGACCAGTTTCCTTTTGTAGACTGCTTCATTTCCCCTTTTGATTCTCTTTATTCCTAAGTTTAAATAAGAGCATCATCTTCATCATAACTTGGCCCCATATAAGCTGATGATTCCCCAGTTGACAGAGTCCAATATTGGGCCAAACCCATCAGCCAGGTGGTGGTGTGTCTTTCCATGAGTATCTCTATGGTTGTTCAAATATTATTATTCAGGAGAGGTAGGAGGCAGGACAATATAAGACAGATTCCTAGTATGGCTATAACTACTCCTATTAGAGCTTTAAAATCTCCAAAAGTTGAGAACCAACCTCCAACAAGTGAGTGTTGGGACTATCCTTTCCATGTCTGAAGAGGAACATGAGCCAACTCCCACATTTTTGCTGTCAGGTCCTCAAAAATCTGTCCATTGTTATCAATTTCTAAACAGCAGTTCAACTGAGTTTTCCACAGACCCCTCTCTCCTGGGCTAGGAGATAGTCCAGAGCTAATCCGTTTTGGCAGATAGCACTTCTCATTTCAGTGCTTCGATGTGCCAAGAAAGGGTCTTAGCAGTGTCATTTGTTATGATCTCAAGGACTGCTTGTAATCTAATGATGTGGGTATGCATGCAAATTGGGGTGCAGTATCCCCAACTTCCATTCTTTGCCCAGGTTTGCCTGGGCCATAATACTCGATTATTCTCTCAGGGGCCCATTTATTATTTTCCCAATCTCCTATTTTAACAGCAACATCTCTTTGTCTCTTTTTCTTATTTGGTCATACACTAGATATTATAGAGTTTTCCCCTATTTTAGTAGAAGTAGAAAGAAGGATGACCAGATCATTCCCAAGATACAGGCCCCTCTCCAGCCAGTGGGAAGCTATTGATATATGTGTACTGCATATCCAGTAGAGGCCCTCTATTCATTTGGGACCTTTAGGTGATACCATGAGTGATTTAAAGAGGGGAACTGAGAAAATGGGTTTGGATTTGGTTGAGAGTTATTTTCTTTTTCCCACTTGACAGTTTTACCTATGGTTGAGTTATAGTATCGTTGTCCTAGACAGGTAAGTTCTCCAACAGGGACTGTGAATTTCTCTCCCCAATGAGCAAAGCAATATTTCCCAATAATGGCTGTTTTTATATGTCAGACATTTTGGCTAGAGTTAACAGATCTAGGGAGAAGGACAGTCATGTTAAGATTGTTTTGAGGCTTTAATTCTTGTGCCTCCCATGGGAATTTGTCTCCCATGTTAGTGCCCCCAAAGATATAGCGGGAGGAGACATGTAGATTCTGAGCTATACATTCTCAGCCAGCTGTGAAAACATGTTCTGGGACCCTGGGGTAATGTCCAGTGAATTTGGCTGTAGGTGATCATAGAGGGATTAAAATATCTAGAACTGTTGGGTCTGATAAACATTAGTCTTCCTGACAACATATAATATGAGGGAATGGTTCCTGTTTTTAAAGTTGAGAGACATTATGTAAACTCTTTTTGTCCATAGAGCAGCATCTGGATTTATAAGGATGACTTCTACGGGATAGGATTTTCCTTTTCCTGGGCAATAGATTTAGGTGGTAACTTTGCCTTATTAAGGAGAGCATACATGTCAACATTCCCTGTCCAATAGTCAATAACACTGAAATTGGGTACTGTGGTGTCACAGACTATAGGTGACGCTGTAGCTTGACACCCATCAAAGAGAATAGTGATTGTGTTGTGGTCTGGTGGGGGACCTTTAGTCTGGCACCAGAGGGGCCCTAAATCGCTTCCATTTTGGACCTCAAATCAGGCCATATATGGTGGGGTCCTGGGATCATAACACACATATGGGAAATTGTTACCTGGATCACAAATTGAGAAAACAGTCTGGTTATGCCTACAGGTGTCATAGTGAGTCCCCTTGCATTCATAATATGATTGAAACAGCAAGGTTTGAATCAGCTTTTTCCCAGACCATGTCAGGTACATATGTTGGAAACATTGTTCGGAATGTTACCCTTTTACCTTATCCCATTGGGGCACAACCAAGGGAACAAACATCAGTCCATAGAACAGTGTCCCATGTAGATTCATGTTTCCTCAAGCTTCCACCATGTGTAGATTAGTCAGCTTCCGGTGTGATTAGAGCATGGTTGTAGTTTTCCTCAAACTTCCACTGTGCATAGATTGGTCAGTCGAGTTGGATGTTCTGGGTCCCACTGGCAGGTCCACTCCTCCAAAGCCACTGGCTTCAAGTGGCTCTGGTGAATCCAAGGCACTGTTCCCACAAATTTAACAGCAGGAGGGGTGGACAAGATTAAAGTATGTAGCCCATCCCATATGGGCCCCAAAGGAGTGGGATTCCATTTCTTAACCCAAACAAGGTCCTCTAGCTTGAAGGGGTGTAGTGGGTCAGTTAAGCTTACAGGCATTCTTTCTTGTACCCAGCCATGGATGTCCTGCATGGCAGTCCCTCATCCCTGCATCTTTCTCCATAAATTTCTTCCAGTTCCTAGAGATCACCTTTTACCTGGTCTAAGACTGGGGACAGCTGGGTAAATAAAATTTCATAAGGTGAATACTCTGTTTTGTAGGGGTACAGCAGACTCAGAGAAGTACCATAGGCAAGACCTGATCCCATCACAGATGAGTCTCCTGGTAGTGCATTTTATCAATTGTTTAAGGTCCCATTCATGTGTTCTACTTTCCCCAGGGGCTGGGATTTAGCTCAGTTGGTAGAGCGCTGCTCTGCAGTCTCTGAGGTCCTGGGTTCAGTTCCCAGCAGCACAAAAATGGGAGAAGGATGTGACAATCCACTCCGGAGGCAATCCTGAAACAATCAGCCATTGAAAACCCTATGAGGGTTGCTATGAGTTGGATATGACTTGATAGCACCTAACAACAACAACTTTCCCCAAGTTCTATGGCCAATAGTCTGTGTATAATTTCCAACTGTTCTTTAACATCTGGGTATGTTCCTTAACTACTTTGGCTTTGAATGCTGGTCCGTTGTCTAATCCCAAAGTCAAACCAAAGCTAGGAATAACAACTCTTAGAAACACTTTTGTTACCTCTCGATCTTTTTCCATCTGGGTGAAGGAGTCTTCTCCCCATACTGAGGAGGTACAGACAAATACCAACAGGTACCAGTAGCCTCTGGCTCGGGGCAGCTTGGTAAAGTCCACTAGTAGGTTTTCATACAGGGTTGCTGGAATCTCCTGAATTCCTGGGGGCCAGGTCAGCCCCTGTCATGGGTTGTTTTGGGTGCATGTCAGGCACTGTTCACATCTGGCTTGAGTGGTAGCAGTGAGTCGTGACACATAGAAGTGTCACCCAATAGAGTCTCTAGTCCTATCCTCCCCATGAGGGCCCTTGGTGGACCTGCTTTACAAACAGAGAGGCAAATATCTCTGGTATGGCCAACCTTCCATCTGAGAATGTCCTTTGTATACTTCCCAGTCTCTCCAGCAGACCAAGCCTTTTCATTCGGAGAACAGAATGGGACCTCCAGGAGAGGCAGGTCTGGGAGAAGGGGCAGAGCTAGAGTCTCTTCCTTAGGCTGCATGGCCATCCTGGCAGCGCATTTTGCCTCTATCTGCCTTTTGGCTCCCTTTTGCCTTGATAGTGCCTGCCCACTGATGTCCCTAGCAGTGTCTAACTGCTGTCTTTTGTGGACCCCAGACAGCATCCAGAAGCTGTAGAATCTCTTCTTTATATTTTATTTCTTTTCCTCCTACTATCAGGAGGCCCCTTTCCTTATAAATGGCTCCATGAACATGCAAAGTATCAAAACCATACATAGAGTCAATATAAACATTCGCCTTCTTGCCTTCTGCCAGCATGAGGGACCTTGTTAAGGCTGTGAATTCTACCTTCCGGGGCGAGGTTCCTATGAGCAGAGGCTGAGCCTCTATTACTGTGTCCAGTGTCACCATGGCATAACCAGCAAAGCAGGTCCCTTCCTGTACAGAACGGTTCCCATCTGTAAAGCAGTCAACATCAAGTTCTGTCATGAGGTGGTCCAAGAGATCCCCCCAACTTGAAAAGACCTCATCCACCATTTCCACACAGTCTTGAGGGGTTGGTGCCAGGCTCAAATGGGAGCAGTACAGCTGGGTTGAGAGTCTTAACTGTTTCCGGGATTATGTGAGGTTTTAACATGAGCTCCTGATATTTCATCACCGGGGGGTTGATAACCAATGATGCCCTCTTTAAACCATTAAAGTTATAACTGAATGTGGGACTTGAATAGTCAGTTTTTGCCGCATAGTTAATTTGTCAGCCTCTTCTGTCAACAAGGCAGTGGCGACCAGAGACTTTAAGCAGGGGTGCATCCCAGGGCCACAGGGTCTATTTGTTTTGATAAGTATGCAAGTTAGAATTCCTATAGCCACCCCTTTCCACTCATGGACATATAGAAAGAAAGGCTTTGTCACATCAGGCAACCCCAGAGCTGGAGCCTGACTGAGGGCTTCTTTTATTTGTTTAAAAGGCCTTTCCAATTCGGCTCCCCAGGGGAGGGGCTCCTTTTTCCTCGTTTGGCTTCATATAGGGGTTTTGCCATGAGTGAGAAGCTAAGGATCCAGATATGAAAGGCCTCAGTTGCCCCCAGGAACTCTCTTACTTGTCTCCAAGTAGCAGGCATCAGAATAGCACATACAGCAGCTTCCATTCAGGGCCCACTTGGCGCTCCCCTTTTGACACTACGAACCCTGGATATCTAGCCTTTCGCTTACCGATCTGAGCCTTTTTCTTGGATACCTTATATCCAGCTTTCTGCAGCAGATGGAGAAGATCTTGGGTTCTACAATGATAATCCTCTCGGGCCTGAGCAGTTAAAAGGAGATCATCCACACACCATGGGAGGGTGCAGCCATGTCTCTGTGGAGCATAGTCCTTGAGATCCGTATCCAAAGCTTCTCTGATGAGTGTGGGTGAATTCTTGAATCCTTGAGGAAGCCTGGTCCAGGTGAGTTGTTCCTTTGTTGCTGTGGGGGGATCTTCCCATTGAAAAGCAAAGATAGGCTGACTAACTGGTGTGAGGAGGAGACAGAGACAGGTAGACCAGGTTATGTCTGCTGGGATCAGTCCCATCAGTATGTAAGGGTGTGGTACCCTTGGGTGGAGGGTTACAGTAGCCTGATGTACAGCTCGCAGACCCTGCACTGACTAGTACCCATTTGTTCCAGGCTTCTGGACTGGCAGAAGAGGTATTTTCCGGGCTGATTGACATTGGGCCAAAATCCCACGTTTTAAATGTCATTTTAAGTGTCCCTGTATTGTCGGGAGCCATAGGCCCAACTTGAGCTAAAGGCAATGCCTGCATAAATGGCTAGGTGACAGACTGACCATAACAGAGAGCTCTGCTACCTGTGGAGTAAGAAATCAGCACATCAAGAGGCCTTGGTTCCCTCATTGTCTCTTTAGGATTACTCTGTTTCTGCAATGCTAAGTTGATTGTTAACTTTTTGACTGAAGTTACCTTGTGAGCTGTCTCTTGTATCTCCGTGAGTTACTATATAAACAAGAGTTTAGAGAATAAAGTTTAGCTCAAGACCATCAGTCTTGGCCTCTTCGTCTCCTTCATCTTGGGCTCTCCCCTTCACCTGGTGCTGGACCGTGGCACTGCATGCCCTGCATAGCTTCCTGGGGGAGAGGATATTGTCACACTCAAACCAGAGTTGTTCCAGGTTTTAACTCTACCACCACAGGAGCTTGGTTTAAGACCAGTCCTGGTGGATTGTCTTCAGGCTATACCCCAGGGATTTTTTAAGTCTAGCTCATATTAATCATTACACTATTGAGCTTTTTCTGACTATTGTCTTCATTTCTCAGTTTGGGGGATGGTGAGGGCCATAATCACAGTCTCTGGTGATGTTAAGCTTAATGTCATAGTCCTTTCGGGCCCACATGTGATTTAGGTCTGTAATTGCTGGAGCAAGTCTCCTCCCAGCAAGGGGACTGGGCAGTTTGGAAGGTAGAGGAACTCATGTCAGAATTCCTGTCCCCCAGTCACACATCTTTTAGGCCAGAAAAATGGCCTTTTCTCTGGGACCCTGGTGGCTCCGACAATAGTCACATGGTTTTTGGATAATGGTCCATGGGTTGTGCCACAACCAAATGCACAGCACCGATGTCCACCATGAAGTCTATTAGGTGACCCTCAATATCTAGTATGACCACTGGCTCCTGGGGGCCAAAGAGAATGGAGCCTGGTCTGGCCTAGTCTTCATAGCCCTCAATTCCTGCTAGCCCAATGAAGTGTATGTCAGACTTTCTTTGGGCCTGGCATTGTTTGGGTAGTGGCCTCTTAGTTGGGTAACTGCTAGCATTTTCCTCATCCTTTTCTGGGCATTCATTTTTCCAATGGCCTTTCTTTTTACAGCGTGCACATTGGTCCCTCTCTAGTGTTGTTTGGTTTGTAGTCTCTCATTCTGGAGGTTCCTTTCCTCACCCTTTTCCTTGCCTCTTATTAGGTATTCCTCCATTTTCTACAAAGGCAACTGCCAATAAATCAGCTTTCTTTTTCTCCTCCAGGTCTTGATTAACACAGACCTTTGTCACCATCTCAAGGAACTGCGCGGCATTCAACCCTGCAATTCTCTCCAACTTTTGCAGCTTTCATCTGATATCTCCTTGTGACTGCCCCACAAAGGCTGCATTTACCATATGCAGATTTTCATTCGCCTCTGGATCAAATGGCATATATTGCTGGAATGCCTCACATAGTCTTTCATGGAACTGGCTTGGACTCTCTTGAGCTCCCCAGAGTACCTCCAAAATCTTTCCCATATTTATGGCCTTTCTGACTCCTGCCTTTAAACCTTGCAGGAGTGCTTCTCAGTATCTCTCCAGAAGGGTCTGTTGATCTGCATCATTAGGATCCCCTTGTGGGTTCCTCTCTTGGAACTGGCCCTGTGCAAAAGCTTATACATTTAGTCTTCCTTCTGGGGCATTATTCTCTAGCCAGAAGACGGCAGCTTGAATCACTCTCTGGCACTCCTTGGTGGTGGTGGTGGTGGTAGGTGTCGGCGAGTTGGTATCTGGCTCATAGCGACCCTACATACAACAGGTGAAACACCATTGTCAGTGCTTCTCTGCTGTTCATAGGGTTTTCATTGGCAGATTGATTTTTGGAAGTGGGTTTCTGGGTCCATCTCCCAAGCCTACAACACCTGGTGTTCCCTGGAGGTCTCCCATCCAAGTACTAACCAGGCCCAAACCTGCTTAGCTTCTGAGGTCTGACAAGAGTGGATGCCACAGGGCTACAGCTTCAGGCTCCTTGGTATTAAGCAGTGCTAAAAGGAGCTGTTGACAGTCCAGCCAGGTTGAGTTGTGAGTTTGGAATATGGATTGTATTAAGTCTATCAGAGCCTGAGGCTTTTCCATGTAGGAAGGGGCATGATGTTTCTAATTGAGGAGATCAGTAGTAAAGAAAGGCTGGTAGACAAAAATCCATTGTCCCCCTCAGATTTGGCCTTATTCATCTTAATAAATGAGACCTCTAGCTCCCTGGAGGGTATTTGTAAAGTTCTAGTCTTGCCTAAAGAGAGGCAATCTGCTTGGTCTTCCTGATCTTTTCCTCCTTTCCTGGGATAGGGATTCTTCTCCTGTCCTCTCCTGGGGTGAGAACCTTTCTCCCTGGGGTGAAGCTTTGGGCTCTGGCCCTGCGGGTGAGGTCCCAGAAGCTTCACTGTCAGAGCTCGATTCCTCAGGAGCTGTGGCTAATCTTGGCAACAGAGGGTAAATTGGAAAGTACAGAGGAGAAATGTCTTCTGTCACCTCCTGCAGAATTGGCTTTTCTGATTTCTTTTGCAATTTATATTTCTGCAGTTCTTTCTTTACTTTCAGTTCTGCTTGGGCCACTAAAGTCTTACAGTAAGCATCTAGGCAGTGTTGGAGCCAGGAAGGTCTGGTTTGAACTATGTTTAGCCATGAGTCAATATAAGGGAACGAATCTGGGTGCCCTGGCTGTTCTCCAACTCTCTCACCACCCAATATACACAGCCAATTATTCTATCTATAGTTCCCTTGGCCAGCCACCTGAGATTAAAAGAAGGCCATTCTATTTCACAGTTTCCTTTGTTCCTTGGGTCTCAGCTTTATCCCTTAGTTCCCAGTAAAACCTTTCTTAAAATTCCTTATTGTACACTCTAAAGGAGTGGGCTTAGATGCTTCACGGTCCAACCCTCCTCATTTGGCACATTTCACTCTCTTGTTTACTTTCATTCCATTCTGTTAGAGCCACCTCCCTCATGGGAGTTTCCACATACCACTTAGCCTTAGTAGGTTTGTATAAGCCTCAAACCTGGCACCCCACAGATGCTAGTCTATAGGGAGTTTGTTGCCATCGAGTCGATATCCAGCTCATAGCGACCCTCTGTACAATAGGGGAAACACTATTGTCAGTGCTTCTCTGCTGTGCATAGGGTTTTCAATGGCAGATTGATTTTTGGGAGGGGGTTGCCAGGTCCTTCTCCCAAGCCTGCAGCTTCTGGTGTTCCCAGGCGGTCTCCCATCCAGGTACTAACCAGGCCTGACCCTGCTTAGCTTCTGAGATCTGACAGGATCGGATGCCACAGGGCTACGGCTGCAGGTACCCTCTTGTTGTAGCTTTACATAAAGGCTTTCCAAGTGTTACCCACACCCACTCTCTAAAACCCCCAATAAACTCATGGTTCATAAAGTTTAACAGGGTCCTTCCTTTCACCTGTGTTCCCTTTGGTTTTAACAACAAGAACTATAAAACCAGCAGGGAAATCCTAATGGAGGTAGGTCTACAAGATACTGAATCTACAAGTCACCTCATTAACTGGGTAATCACCTCGGGTTTCCTTTCCCTGTTGTTCTCTGGAAGCCATGTAGTTCCAGCAATGGGGTAGGGCTCAGTTACCCTGACTATCCATCAGGGCACAATGGGAATCTTACTGTCACCTTACTAGCTAGTAAGCTTGCAACAACTTTCCCTTCGGTATAAAGTCCTACGTGGCTTCTTGCCTAGGGGTGGCTGGTTGGAACTGCATCTTTTGTTTTATGGCTAACCCCAAATGAAGAAAATCAGCCCACGTGGCTGGGAGGAAAAGGAACAAGCCGCACTGGAAGCTCCGGCCCAGCCCCTCAGTAAGGAGACAGGAGTAGGAGAGATGGAGGGAAGCCCCCAACCCTGCACCCCACAAGGTGAGGATTTGCAGTCTTCACAAAAACTCCATTCCTTTCCATCTTATCATCCACACAGGAGTGAGTTTTTGTATTTGGAAATTAAAATCTTACATAATGATTGGTCGTTCTGTGAGAAATATTCTTTCAGTCATCTCGCAAATGCATGAGATGCCACAAAACTAGGCAAAGCAGAGCAGAGTGAGGTCCACGCAGACTCCGGGAGTGCAGCGAGAGAGTAAAGGCAGCACCTGAGTTTTGGTTGCTTTGGAGATTGGGTGAGCTCAGCAGAGTCTGCAGCCGTAGCCCCCTGGCAGCCGATCCCGTCCGATCTCTGAAGCTAAGCAGGGTTGGCCTGATTAGTCTTTGGATGGGAGACCACCTGGGAATATCAGGTGCTGCAGGCTAGGGAGAAGGACCTGGCAACCCACTCCTGAAACAATCTGCTGTTGAAAACCCCATGAATAGCAGAGAAGCACTGACAATAGGGGAGAAGGACCCGGCAACCCACTCCCCAAAATCAATCCGCCATTGAAAACCCTATGAACAGCAGAGAAGCACTGACAATAGTGTTTCACCTGTTGTATGTAGGGTCACTATGAGTTGGACACCGACTCGACAGTACCTAACAACTGACAATAGAGCTAGACATGGCACAGTGTCAGAGAGGTTTCATTCTGTTGTACATAGGGCCACTATGAGTTGGACCTGACTCGACGGCACCTCACAACAACAATCTCAGCAGAGGACTCTCCAGAACCAAATAGTCTTGTCCCAACCCTTCCCTGGGGTCTGTCCAGGCTCTGGCCACTTGGTGGGAATTGCTCAGCGGCTGTGTTGGAGGGTGGCTGGCATTGCCTGGCCATCTTGCGTCTTTTCCAACAGGCATCCTTCCTTATCCAGTGACCCACCTGGGAAGAAGCTGGCATTACTACCCTCCAAAACCACTGCACTGCATGTGTGACTAGAGAATCACAGGCTGAAAGGGAATTTAAACAAGACTGGTGGTCCCTTCGCCCCCCAACATAGATGACGTTCAACTGGGACCACAGATTCAAGTGCCTGGAATAGGCAGGCAGGTTGTATAGACATCAGCACAGGGGCATGCAGAAAGGTGCCACCAGGTCTGTGACAAGGGGAATATATGGCCTCCCCCGCAGCGGCAGTACCAGTCCCAGCTGTCTTCTCACGGGTCTTCTGATTTTGCAAAAGCTGGATTTTTCTATGAAACCTCTTGATTTTGAAATGCCTGTGACCGATTCTAATTTTTAAGACACTGCCCAAGCAAACAGTGCATCTGGGGAGCAGCCCGCTTGTTCCTAAGCTCAGAGTGCATTCGTTTTCAGACGTCTTCACATTGCTCTCCTCCCTCCATCCCCAGGACTTAAGCCAGAAGAAAGCAACGCCCTCTGCAATATGGCCTGGTTTTTGTTTTTGCTTTTTGAATTCAGGTTCTGTCGCCAGCCTGTCCATTTAGGCTGTGTGTGGCTGAAGCATCTTGGGAAACTTGCGGGCAAGGGGTGCACAGTTTGAAGCGATTTCGTTTTCGGTTCCATTTATTTCAGCTGCACAGTGACAGCAGCAGTTTTGTTACAGGAACAGCCACTTGTCTTGCAAGTCGAAGGAAAGGACAAAGAAAAACGGGGCTGCTTCTTGCTCTGAAAGTCTCAAGGTCTTAAAACTACTCAAAAGGACTTTGCGTGAGCATCTGAGAGCAGAAATCAGCTTAGAACATTTGCACTAAAGAGCTGTGACTAATATTTGAAACGGCTGTATGGCTAGAACCAAGGTTGTATGAAGTCACAAAAACGAAGTTTATAGCAGATGCTGTTGGGTATCCATCCCAGAACAATACTGCCCCCCTTGTTTGCTGAGAGTGGTGCTGTTTAGGCCCTTGCTCATCCTCCCACATGACTTGTTGGTAAATCCTAATTGGGTAAGGCCAACTATAGTGGTTTGGTCCCCTTCATTAGTGAGGAGTTTAGGCAAAGATATAACGAAGCTAGTCACTGAATGTGAGGAATTTAGAGGCCTCTGGGAAAGGATTTATCATTATTAAGAAGGCAAACCTAAAAAGAAATGGTATCTCCTTTTCCTCTAAATGTTGTGGTTTCTGGATGGGATTCCTGGAACCCCGGCAGCCATCTTGTGACCATGAGAGAAGTCTACTTCAAAACAAATCTGAAATTCTGCAGGCTAAGTGGGAAGACAGAAGTACCCTCACCCTTGAAGCTATATTTAAGGCACTGAATGAAATCAGACTAAACAGCCTGGAGCACCCCAACACCACCCGCATCAAATCCCTGTGGAGTTCTTTTGTATGAGATACTAAATCTTCTTTTATTACAACTTGAGAGTTTTCTGCTATTAAGAGTCACGGGAATTCTGACACATGCTCATTCCTGAAAGTCTACAAAGGTAGCCTTTTTTCCATCTAGAGCCACGTGGAATCATCCATTCATCATTCGTTAAAGAGTCTGACCACAAAAGAAATGTTATGGGTTCCTGGTGCCCAAAGCCAGATGCTTACCTTGGTGCAGTTGTTTACTAAGATCCCTGCTCCATAGCCTGGGTGCAGTGGCGCACACCTGTAATCCCAGCACCTGGGGAGGCACAGGCAGGAAGATCGCAAGTCTGAGACCAGAGGCAGCCTGCATAACTTGGCAGCAGCTCAGTGGTCCAGCACTTGCAAAGCATGCAAGCGTGAGGCCCTGGGTTCAATCCCTAGTACTGCAATAAACAAACAAACAAACAAACAAACAAAATTTTAAAAAAAGATCCCTGCTCCCGAGGGGATGTGGCTAGGGATGCAAATGTGCCTCCCACACATGCATATTCATAAACATGTGTGTCCACGTGTACAGACCGGTGTGAAGGAGCATGAAGTGGAGATTTTCCACATAAATAGGTGCTTGGAAAGTATTGCATCCAGGGCTTAATTTCAGAAATTAAGGTGACATCCAACATACCAAGCCTAGTCCCTGGCACAGGCTCTTGTTTTCAGAGATGAAGGAAAGGGGAGACCGTGGAGAACGCATGATGTAAGCAATTCTGAATGACATAAGGGGTGAGGCAGCTTCTGGGCAAAGACGGCGCCCTACTAAGAGTCTTCTAGTCATGTCTGGCCTCCGACTCTCTCATTCTTGCTTGGTTTTTCCCAGGATTCAAACTTATACTAACTGACATGGAAGATGCTGTTATTTTTGCCTTCCCAGCATTCATCCTTTTATTAAGAGAAACTTGTTTATTGTTTTCTGGCGGCAGAGGTATATGTGTAAGGTAGTAGCAAAGCACCTATTTGAAAAATGACATTTCTCAGCTTCTCTTGCTGCTAGGAGTGCTCATGTCACAGAGTTCTAACCCAAATACAAAGATGGAAGGTTTCTGAGAAAACTTTGCTTTCATGATGTAGACCCCAGCCTCTTTTTTCCCCCTTCTTTTTCCTGAATGAAGCTGGGGTGTGTTGAGTGGAGCTGCAGCAGCCATCTTGCAACCAATCATGAAGGAAAATTTTTAAAATATCACAAAGATCTTAGCTCGGAATCCTTGGATCACTGCACTGGCCTGCACTAGCCTCTAGACTCTTTTTTTTTTTTTTTTTTTTTTTTCAGTATTAGGGATTGAACCCAGGGCCTCACACTGGCATGTTCTGCAAGTGCTGGACCACTGAGCTGAACCCCTAGCACATTTTTTTACTTTTTGAGACAGGGTCTCGCTAAGTTATGCAGACTGCCTCTGTTCTCGAACTTGTGATCCTCCTGCCTCCACCTCCCAAGCCTCTGGGATTACAGGCGTGCGCTACTGCGCTCAGCTGCCTCAAGACTTTTTAAGATGCAAGAGAAAATTAAACCTCTATCTTCTTTAGGCCATGGATGTTTGGTTTGGTTTTGCCATAAAAGTATTTAAATTAAATACAATCTCTAATCAATATAGATACAACTGACAGGCAAATTGCCACAAATTTCCAGAAGAGGTGGCTCCAGGTTGTCAATGGTAAGTATACAACAACAGAAGAAATCTCTTATGTGGAAATAATAAGCAAAAAAAACCTGAACGGATTTTTAGATTTAAAAGTGTACATGAAAACTTTTAGAGTTACACAAATTAGGAGTCAAAAAAAGTTTTAAAATATAAATAATCCTATTTTTAGGATGCCTGCAGCTGTAGCCCTGTGGCATCCGATCCTGTTAGATCTCAGAAGCTAAGCAGGGTCAAGGCCTGATTAGTACTTGGATGGGAGACCACTGGGGAACACCAGGTACTGTAGGCTTGGGAGACGGACCCGGAAACCCACTCCCAAAAATCAATCTGCCCTTGAAAACCCTATGAACAGCACAGAAGCACTGACATTAGTGTTTCCCTGTTTACGTAAGTTCCCTACGAGTCAGATACCGACTCGACAGCACCTAACAACAACAACAATTTTTAGGATGTCTAAATCTGCTTTTAATATTTGACTATCTCTTCCAAGACGAACTAAAGAAGAGAAGGGAAAGGGTTGATCAGTGTCAGAGAGTGGGAAGCCTGGCATTTCTCTCACTTCCTTCAGGCTGTAAGAGCTCCCTTTGGATTATGACATATCCTTAGACATTCATCACTGTCCTCTCAAGCCACCCGTGTAAGATCTGCCTCTTTTGTCCACTAGGCCATGTGTCACATACCATATATGGACCATGCAGAGTGGGAGGAGAGGCAGGGGCAGATGGAGAGGAGCTTTTGGGTTTTATCTGGGTCTCATTTAAGGAGACTAATTGGAAGGCACAGCCTGAGAGGCGAAGGCAGGGGCCTTTTTGGTGCATATGGGGCCCCCGTTCTTTTGCTTGGGGAGGGATAAAAGTTTGTGGTTGTGGATCTCTCGCAAAGACTTTATGTTGTCTGAGTAGAGCAGCCCGTGGGGGCGGAAGTGAGTAGCACAGTTCCCACATTCTGCTTTGATTTCTCCCTGTACATCCCAGACAGGCTAAAGTGCTCTGTGATGATCAAATACCTGCAGTGGGGACAGAAAGGTGGGTATTTTGAGGCACTACTTGAAATGCTTGTTGAGTGTTTTATGAACCTCCGATCATAAGCAAAGAGTGCCAAATTACCTAGAGCAATCCACCAGTAAAAAAGAAAAAGGAAATAAAAAACTACACAGTGTTTTTAAAAGACCAACTCGAAGGCTATTATCGCCTTCTTCCCTTTCAGATTCTTCCTCTTGATTATGCTTTTTTTGCCATAAGGATTTCTAAACATCGTCACCGCTTAGAAGCAATCTTCTCTTCTTGCTGTGCGCACACCTGGCCTGTGTGCTGCAGTGTCCTCCGTTCCTACCTTCCCAGAACCCCAGGCCAGGTTCTAACTGGTCTCTAGAGTAACCATGGGTAGAAAGCAAATGGAAAATTCTTTTTTTGGACAGAAGGAAGAGGGAACATCTGTTATTTGTGGCTGACCATAGCTTTTGAACACTGGCTTTCTTTTGGATAAGATCTCACGGCTTTAGTCTCACGTGACAAACGTAGTATCCTAAAAACTGCATTTCCCAGCTGCCCCTGGAGCTAGATCTGGGCGTGTGATTTAGGTCCCACCCATCAGACAATCTCCTTCCGGATGTGGGGGGTTAGCCCTAGTGAAAGAGGCTTTCAGGGCACCACACCCTGGATGGAGCAAGTGATTGTCCAGGCATTGAGAGGGAGTGCGGGCAGAGTGTTTTGGGAGTGGACGTCCAATCAGGTCCCCTTAAAGCATACTGCGGGGATTGAACCTGCATGGTTAGCATCGGGCCATTTCTCTGGTCTTCCCTAAGATCCACTGATAAATTCTGACTTTTCTACTTAAACTACCCAAGGTGATGCTGTTTCTGGCAGTACTGGTGAATTGAACCCAGGTTCTCATGCATGCTAGGCAAGTGCTCTACCACTGGGCTGCAGCCCCTGCCCCTTTCTAATTTTTTATTTTGAGACAAGGTCTTACTAAATTACTCAGGCTGCCTCTGACTTCAAACTCTTGATCCACCTGCCTCAGCCTCCCGACTCAATGGGATTGCAGGTGCGCACCATAAAGCCATGCTTATAGCTTAAAATGTACAGACACAAGAGGTACACATAGGTATACAGTGCAGCTGTACTAGGAAAGAGCATAACTCCCAAATAACGGGACTCCAGTGCTGACCTCCTTCTCAGCCAGAACTCACGGAGGTAACACAGGATCACATCCGTCCGTCTGCTCTCAGGAGACAATCAGACAAGTGACAGTCTAGCTGGGGTTATTCTGGCTGTCTTACCTCGTGTCCAGAAACAGTGGCTCCCTGCTTCCAAAGCTCACCCTAGGCTTGGATGATTGTTTGCCTCTTTCGTGGTGTTCTGTGGGCGGGTGCATCCTCCGGAGAGGCCTCACCCTCCATTCTCAGCTCCTGGGAATTTAGTTGACCCAACTCCTGATCAAGTTCTGGAGAAATGGGCCTGAAAGGGCCCCACAATGGAGAACAGAAGCCCTGCGGAGGAGGCTGGCAGGACTCTGAAAACACATTTTGCATATTTCCCCAGGACACACTCTGTATAAGTTTCAAATCAACATGGTTTTAACAGAAATGAGAACGAACACATCCCCTTTGATGTGATTCCTTGACAATTAAAACAAGAGCAAGATATAGCTCTTTTAAGGTCTCCGATGTGATTTTCTGAAGTGAAGAAAGTCTAAACATATGGCAAGAAGTTTCAAAATCTGTTAATGTGCAAATGTCGTGATAAATATGGAGCTGGCGAGTGTTAACGAACTACCAGGCCACATTCCTTGAAAATGGAAGGAAATCTCTTAAATTCATCTCTCCTTTCTCAGTGAAGCCTACTATATCCGGCATGGGGGACCATTTCTCCCTAACTGGCAATGAAATTTTCAAAAAACAGTGCTACTTGCTAGATATGCTAAAAGGGAATGGTATGTTGTTTTGTTTTGTTTTGTTTTGGTACTGTGAAGTTGAACCTGGGGCCTTGCACATACTTTGCAAGTGCTGTACCACTGGGCTACCCATTTAAAAAAATTTTTTTTGTCTTATTTTGAGCTAGGATCTTGATAAATTGCACAGGCTGCCTCTGCCCTTGAACTCATGATCCTCCTGCGTCAGTCTCCTGGGACTCTGGGATTATAGGCATGCACCGCCATTCCTGGCCTGGAAGGGAAGTTTAAAATGAGATGATGTAGAATATTGGTAACTGTGGATGTTTGCATCCCAGTTCCATCTACTACATGACCTTGGCCTTGTCACCTGACTGTTGTAATCCTCTGTTTCCTCATTTATTAAATGAGGATGGTAATCATCAGTTTGGGCTGGGATTTAGCTCAGTTGGTAGAGCGCTATGCTGCAGTCTCTGAGGTCCTGAGTTCAATTCCCAGCACCGCAAAAATGGGAGAAGGGCCTGGCAATCCACTCCCAAGGCAATCCCAAAACAGTCAGCCATTGAAAACCCTATGAGGGTCTCTATGAGTCAGATACCGACTCGAGGGTACCTAACAACAACAACAACAATTCTCAGTTTATCAGACAATTTTAGGGGATAGATCTTAATATCAGCAACATACCTGGTCACGGTAAGGGCTGGAGATAAGGATATTATCAAGTGATGGATAAGGCCATCTTCCATCTTCAACCCAGCCCACCTGATGACAACAGTAAAGGTCCTAGAAAGGCCAGTAGTCACTACAAAGATTCAGTAAGTGGCCTCCAGAAGCGAGCGCTAACAATTTAGTGCACAGGTCCATCATCAGTTTGTTAATCTCTGCCACCCTGTCCTCTCATTTGGACTTGAAAGAAGACAACAACTTGCCTATTGGGCAATGTGTTTAAGCTTTTATTGAGAATGGTAACAGATTGGGGCCCTCTATCCAATCAACAAAGAGCCAAGATGTAAAAAGCATTCATTGGAAGACTCTTTTTAGACAGCTGTTCACAGCAAACAAGTTCAAACCAGAAGATGCTGCTCGAAAGTCATGAGTGTAGTCAAGGTTGAAAGTCACGAGGCTATTTCAGTATTTTGCACAAAGGAAATCTTGTGGATGATCCAGTAGAACTGGTGCTGTGGAAGGCAGTGGCTGAAGGGGTTTGTTTTCCTCCTTGGAAGCTGTCATTGTCTTTTTCCAGTCAGCTGGGGGTTCCTTTCTTCCCTTTGAGAACCTGGAGCAGAGAGTCTACCAACTTAAAAAATATTAAAAAGAGTTAAGCAGGCAGATTAGTGATGCTGAAATCTCATATGAGCAGTAAATCCACTCCCAACTAACCATCAGCTTCACTGAGGAGCTTGTCAGAAAGGCAAATTCTTGGGTCAACTGCAGATACTGTGGGGTGGGGGGGCCCCACAATCTGCCTTCACAAGCTTTTCAGTTAATTCTGAGTATGCAGTAGTTGAGAGAGAAATTAACGCCCCACTCTCCCTTTCTTGAGCTACTGCATTTTTGAGTCTATTTGTTGCCTCCCTAAACTTGTTCTCTGATCTTGATTACTCAGTCATGTTTTTGTTTTGTTTTGCTTTTTGTTTTTTGTTTGTTTGTTTTGCAGTACTAGGAGTTGAACCCAGGGCCTCACGCCTGCATGCTTTGCAAGTGCTGGACCACTAAGCTGTGCCCCCAGCCCATTTTCTTTTATTTTTTTTATTTTTTTTATTTTTTGAGACAGGGTCTCGCTAAGTTACGCAGACTATCTCTGGTCTCGAACTTACAATCCTCCCACCTCCACCTCCAGAGCCACTGGGATTACAGGCGTGCACCACCATGCCCGGCACTCAGGTATGTTTTAATCCATGTTGGAAGGTACAGGTAGCGTCCCCAGGAATTTGGGGCTAGAGTACCAGCTGAGGAGGGGAATTAGGGGAATGTGGAATTTAATTCTTTTCCAGCCTTACTGTAGCAATGCCTCATTACACCAATCAAAGCTAGTTTCCAGGCAGGGTGTGGTAGCCCACACCTTTAATCCCAGGGACTCCAGAGTCGGAGGCAGAAGGATCACGAATTTGAGGCCAGAGGCAGCCTAGGTAACTTATCGAGACCCTGTCTTGAAAGATAAAGTTAAAAATGGGTTAGGGGTGCAGCTCAGTGGTTGAGCACTTGCAAAAAAGCATGTGTGAAGCCCCAGGGTTTAACTCCCCAACACCACACACACACATACAAAAGCTAGTTTCCAACATACACACTACAATACAAACCTAGCCTGGAAATAGTAGTAGTGTGGGCAACTCAGGAAGCGTAGTTAATTCAGGTCTTTGCCAAAGTTCTAATTTTATTGTAATTTTCTCATTATGGCTTCTGGCTGAGTTTCACTAAGACTTAAGGAAGAGTAGCTATAATTGTAAAATACTTCTTTGTTCCCACACACTCATTTTTACCCAATGAAATGGGAAACTAGACCTTATTATCTGTTACCTAGACTGGAGATTATTGCTTTTCCCAAGATTCTCTGGCAATTTAGCTTCCCCAAGTTCCACATTTGCCATTTGTTTCGAATAAAGGAACCACTGCTATTCTTAGGCAGCCAGGTGCCTGCTCTACAGCTCAACTGTTTTGAGCAGGTGCTAGTGAGCCCAGGGCTGGGTTCAGTTCCCACACACTCCAATTAGCTTTGTTCTCTTCTCTGGGCTGAGGCTCCCTGGCGATGCCCCCATCCTTCCTGCCACATAAGCCACTGGTCATAAAGGAACAGGCTGAGGCTGTGGGGAAAATCCACAGATATCCCCCGTTGGCTCAAAGTGTCAAAATGAGAGGCTTGGCTCAAATGAAGGAAATGAAAAGAAAAGGAGACAGAGCTATGTAACCTGGAGAGCCCTGGGTCCCCAGGCAGAGGTGGTTGGAAGGCAGGGAGGAGCTGGACTTGAGGTGGGGGCCGGTTTCACTCTTCCTTTTTAAAGTGATCAGGGCACTTTGTTGGTGTTGTTAGGTGTCATCCAGTCATGTCTGACTCATAGCGACCCTCATAGGATTTTCAATGGCTGATTGTGTTGGGATTGCCTCAGGAGTGGGTTGCCACATCCTTCTCCCATTTCTGTGGTGCTGGGAATCGAACCAGGGACCTCAGAGGCTGCAGAGCAGTGCTCTACCAACTGAGCTAAATCCCAGCCCAATTCAGGGTACTTGGAGGTCTGTTAATTATTCTTGATTTTATGCTGCTTTTCTATATGTGGAGATTCCTGGGGAACATTTCAAATATTAAGAAACAAAACCTTCCTGTGCTTCCAATTTGATGGAACACTGAAAGAGGTCTCTTAAAAGTGAGGGAAAACTTATACATCCTTTCCAGAACTGCCCCTGAGGTTCATTCTCATCAACTCCTTTTCTTTCTTTCTTTCTTTCTTTCTTTCTTTTTTTTTTTTTTTTTTTTTTTTACTGTACTGGGGGTTGATCCCAAGCCTCCATGCTTTGCAAGTGCTGGACCACTGAGCTGCGCCCCAGCCCAATTTTTTTTTTTTACTTTTTTGAGACAGGGTCTCGCTAAATTATGCAGATCGCCTCTGGTCTCCAACTTTTGATCCTCCTGTCTCCACCTCCTGAGCCACTGGGATTACAGGCATGCGCACCCGCCCAACACTCAACTCCTTTTCTTCATGTCCACTAAATAAAAGGAAAAATCTAAGACTGCAACAGAAAGCAATGAACCAGGTCCAAATTTACAAGATACTCCAAAGGCCAACTGAAATTTTCATCACATGTCAGAACATTCCAGTCACCTCCAGGTTTATGGAGTAGGCCCTGGAGCGTACGTGAACACTGTCTCATGTTTTAGAAATTATGGAGTAGCCAGATGCAGTGGTGCATGCCTTTAATCCCTGCAACTCGGGAGGCAGAAGCAAGAGGATCACAAGTTCGAGACTAGAGGCAGTCTGCATAACTTAGCGAGACCCTGTCTCAAAAAAGTGAAAAAAAAAAAAAAAGGCTGGGGTGCAGTCCAGTGGTATAGCACTTGCAAAGCATGCAAGCGCAACACCCTGGGTTCAACCCCCAATACTGAAAAAAAAAAAAAAAAAAAAGAAAGAAAAGAAAAGAAAAGAAAAGAAAAGAAAGAAGGAAAAGAAAAAAAAGAAAATGGGGTAAAAATTCTATTTCGGGATAGAATTAAAGGATTTGTGAGAAGGACATGGGCAAAAGTAAAGCTAAGGTTAATCTTGAAAGTTATTGGCTATTCTTGGTAGCAAAGTTCTGGAGCCTGCTTGCTATGATCCAGCAGTCTAGATTCAGTGGCGATTCAGTGCCCATTCCCACACATCTTTCTGAATTATATAAATATTTTTGCCATCAAAATGTAGGAAATGCTCAGAGTTCTTAACTACAGCTCTGCAAAGGCTGGCTATAGGATTTGGTATTTTATTATTGCAGCAGGAGATTAGCGCATATATGGATAGTTTTTAATTTTAAGCAAAATCTTTTAATCTCTGAACGCTCTTGCAACCAATTCTGGCAGTATTCAGCTAAGTTATTAAACTTCTCTCCAACACTGGGAGATTTATGGATTTCTAATAGACCTATTCCCTTGGCACTCCTTCTTTCTGAATAAGATAATTATAAGATGGTTTCAGTTTCCGTAACGACAAACTTTCAGAATCTCCAAAGCAGGAGGAGCAATAAACTGTTGGTCTCTCCACTGGTCTCCGCAAAGGCTAAACTAACTGCTGAATTTGTTTTTCCACATTACTAGGAAATACATCCAAGAAGAATAGGACCAATGTGTATAATAGTTAATTATGTAACGTGAGGGAGAATGAAATCGGGTGAGCTTTCTAAACTTGCAAAAACAGCATAAAAAGAGCAGAAAGTAAGGCCTGATTAGAAGATGACCTTTTTTCAGATCACCTTGGAAGAAAGATTGTCCCTTTTAAAGTAATTACTCTCTGTGGCTGCCCACTCAGTCCATCCTCTAATACTGTCATGCCGAGACCTTTATCGAGCTAGTCTTTCATAATTATCTTTGAAGCTTTGAATATTCTGAATCTTCTGAATCTGGACTCTTTTTATCTTTGAGGAAGGACTTGAATTTTTTCAAACGGTTCCAAAGAAAGGCAGAAAAAGGGAATAAAGCAATTCAAACTGGGCACTGCTGTTTGTTAAGACGAGGAGGCACTTAAGATTAATGACACAAGTGCGTGTCTTGGGAGGTGGTATTTCCTGAATGGGCTACGAGGGCAAGTTGATCTCAATGATTGTAGGAATTATTTTTGAGGGTTCTGTGGGGGTGAATTTTGTATTCTTCAAACAAATGAAAAGGGCACTGTTGTGAAACAGCCACCCATAGGAACTCTGGCAAAGTCCTTGACCAAGAGTAGGCATGGCTGGGTAGAGGCTGAGAAGTCAAGCTCAAGTTCACAGAGTCCTGAGAGCATGGGATCCTTCAACAAAGAAAGGAACTGGTCACCTAACAGCTACGACAGGAGACTCAGGGCTTTTTAGAAAGTTGGTACTTCCTTCTGTTTTGGTTGATTTAACCTAGATTTTCTCCCTGAATAAAAGCTACTACTAAATACTTCTTTAGGTGCTTTGTGTGACAGATGAGCTCTTCATTTTTTGCATTCAGCATAGAAAATCCCCAGGACATTGAAGGGCAGTGAGGCAGAAGCCATCCTCCAGAGAGGCCTACCGAAGCTTGGCAGCGCCAGCCCAGAGCCTCCGCAAAGGGCCATCAATCAGACAGCTAACCACCAGGAACGAGAGAAGCAACGAGATCTCCAAGTTCTGTGAGTGAAAAGCAGTGTTATTTATTGCCAGAAACAGAGAAGCAAGGCCTGCCGCTGCATCCTGTGTGTTTAGGATCAATAAGGACCATTCCCTGGATGAGGTCCTGCAGGCAACAACAGACTGTTCCAGGCAGACGGAGTACAGGATCTTGCCCTCATGTCACCCGTGAAACACTATGGGGTTAGTCTGGGTTTCCTCACCTCTGAAATGAAGGGGCTGGGGCTGCAGATTAGTGTAGAGCGTGTGCTTAGCCTGTGCAAGGCCCTGGGTTCCATGCCCAGCACCAAAAAAGAAAGAAGAAAGAAAGGAAAAAAAAAAAAAATTAAAAAGAAAGAAGAGGGAATAGGATTTTCCTATGAACACTGCTGTGAGCATGTTGCTGTTGTTGTTGGGTGCCGTGGAGTCGGTATCTGACTCACAGTGACCCTCATAGGGTTTTCAATGGCTGACTGTTTCGGGATTGCCTTGGGAGTGGATTGCCAGGCCCTTCTCCCATTTTTGTGGTGCTGGGAATTAAACTCAGGACCTCAGAGACTGCAGCGCAGCGCTCTACCAACTGAGCTAAATCCCAGCACTGTGAGCATAGCCTGAGAAAAAATGGAGGTAGACTCCTTCGCCTGGTACTTGGATTATAGTAAACATTCTATTAAACTAGCCATTATGATTATTAATTATTACAATTATTATTTTTACCTTCTATTGTACATTTTGCTGAAACGTCTTAAAGACTAGTGGTGATTACCTAGTTTTCAGTTGCTTTGCTTTCTTCCTCTAAAATTTATTCTCTTTTATTTATTGTTTGAATCTAAACATTGCCAGTTTGGTATTATTAGTTTCCTTTATCCTATATGGGACTGGATTTCAGCTTAGTTGTTAGAGCACTGCTTTGTACTCTCTGAGGTCCTAGGTTCCATCCCCAGCACTGCAAAAACGGGAGAAGGACCTCCCTATGAGGGTCACTGGCCTGGGGTTTAGCTCAGTTGGTAGAGTACCTACTGTACACTCCCTAAGGACTGGAGTTCAATCCCAGCACTGCAAAAATGGGGTAAGGATGTGGCAGTCCACTCCCAAAGCAATTCCAAAACAATCAGTCAATGAAAACCCCATGAGGGTCGCTATGAGTTGGACCTGACTCCACAGCACCTACAACAACAGCAATGAGGGTTGCTATGAGTCAGACCCAACTCGAAGGCACCCAGCAACAGCAACAACTATCTGTATAGAATCATATATAAGATAATCAATTGACCTGATCTATGTTCATCAATTTTGAAATATTAGGATGAAACGCGAAGTAGGTGATCTTGGGAACAAATAGGAAGAAATGCTACTTTGCATATAAACAAGAATGCAAACAAGAGTGCTTTCTTCTGGCCAAGCAGGGCAGTGGTGATGCATGCCTATAATCCCAGGCTGGGGCAGCAGGATGGCAAGTTCAAGGCCAGAGGCAGCCTGCACAACTTAGCAAGACCCTGACTCAAACAAATCAAATATGGAAAATGGGTTGTGGGTGCAGCTCAGTAGTAGAGTGTTTGCAAAGCACATGTGAGGTCCTGGGTTCAACCCCCTAGAACTGAGGGGAGGAAGGGGTAAAGAATGCTTTTTTCTAAAAACATCTGTAACAGGCTTTTCCATAGGTACTTATCAAAAATAAATATATCTGTAGACAAACAGGGATTTATTCAAATGTAGCCTATGGCTCGCTATCAAAATATTCTGTAGGGTCATCAATGTGTAACTTTGAATAAGCATAATTGCTAAGAAAATTCTGACACTGGAGTTTGGAACCACACCCTTTTATTGTACTAAGAGGAAAAAATGATCTGTTTTGTCACTGAGAAAAGATAGAGTGGAAATCATCTACTAGTTTGCTTAGTGTGTCTTGGTGTCGACCTACTGTGCTTTGAAGACTTACATCATAGCCACTTTGTGTTCACCGATCAAACTTCCCCTCCTTCCAACTCTCCCCACATACTCGACAGCCCGCTTCTCAAATACGTTCGTTTCACTTTTGCGCTTTGAACCTACATCTTTAAAGTTGCTGCTGTCCTCGGTATCCCCAGGTGGCTCCAGCTGAGGTGGCTGATGGCTTCCGTTCCCCTTTACTTCCAGGAGGCCCAGCAAATTCCTCGTAGCTTCTTCCCACGGAGCAGAACTCAGTTTGTGTTTCAGGCTGTCCCTCTCAGACACATAGGGAGACTCTCCTGTGCTCTTTTTCCCCATTAAGTGCCCTATAAAAACAAAAACAAGCCAGGGTGCCACAAATTTAACCAAGAGGAATGAGCAAATAAGAAATTAAAAAGGTAGCAATGGGTGTTGCCACTACTTCCTCCTCAATGCAGAATATACTGTATTTTATTATTAGGAGTGAGTCTGTACAGCACACACAAATGTTGCTTTCTGTTCAAAATGTGCAATGACATGGACAGAATTCAGAACTGCAACCCAGGAACCCTGGCCCAAACCCACTAACTAGGTGGGTGACCTCAGCCAAGTTGTTTAACATCTCCATCTTCAATTTTCTCAACTATACAATGAACAAAGTAGACCAGATGAAATCTAAGGTACCTTCCAAATCTAAAATTCTATCAATTCTATGTGCATCAAATTCTATTCCCAACTGAAAGATTAAAAAAAAAATCTTCCTCAGCCAATTTTGAATAGCTGCTGCAAATAAAAGTCTTGGTGTATTTCTTTGTGTGATTAAAAAAAAAGTAATGCTTTCCTCTTTATCTGTAATACAATTGTAGCAAAGGAATTTTTCATTTAAACTTCCTCTGAATTTTAGCTGAGATTGAATCCAGGAAAATTCAGCTAGAAATTATGGTTTGTTAAGAGTGTAATGAAAAACAAGTTGAGAACGATTTCTGGCTAACACTTGTTGTTGTTGTTAGGTGCCGTCGAATCGGTATCTGACTCATAGTGACCCTGCGTACATCAGGTGAAACACTGTCAGTGTTTTTCTGCTGTTCATAGGGTTTTCAATGGCAGATTGATTTTTGGGAGTGGGTTGCTGGGTCTGTCTCCCAAGCCTACAGCATCTGTTGTTCCCTGGCGGTCTCCCATCCGAGTACTAACGAGGCCCAACCCTGCTTAGCTTCTGAGATCTGATGGGATCGGATGACACAGGGCTACGGCTGCAGGCTTGGCTAACACTTGCCAGTACATAAATGCAGAATTTTCTCTTGGATGACTGTAATGATTGGTGAAAGACTCTCAGTGGCTCCAGGGATAGGTACCTGCTATTATAAATAAATAAAAGCTGCTGTTAATGAGGTCAAAGTACTAAAAGCATGGAATTCATGTATGTCAGTGAGGGTAACACTTGTAATGAGGGTGTCTGTGTCGACGGACAGCCGATCTAGCCACTAAATAACCTTGCCTTCAGCCCTAACACTGATTATGTTGCACAACTTCCCAGGAAGCTCTGATGCATCAGCTTTAGTTACATGGAGAAAATTGAATCATGATGATTGGAAGGCAGGATTGGAACCCTGATGCTCCCAGTAATGACCTCGGTCACTCTTGTCCCCGCTAATTGCCTATCATCTAGTTAGCATGCTGGAAATGAGGAAGGAGTCATTGCCAGCAAAGCAGTGGGGGTAATGAAGACATTTTTACAAATAATAACTTCATTTTTGTCATGCCCAAATAATTTTTGCAGACTCTTCTCCAATGGGACGATAAAGTCATCACCCATTCTGCAACCGATTTAACACAGATCCTGCGGATACTGGACCCAATTCAGTAGTTGCCTGGTGGGTGTGTGGTGCTCAACTCCCCAGCCCTAGATCTACAAACTGGTGATTAAGGGAAACACGCCATCCTAACACCCTAGGGAAGCACACATTCCTTGGGTCCGATTCACTTTTGAGCTGGCTACTGTCAACCAAATCCTCATCTCCATGGCAACATGGATGCGATGCCCACTGCCACCTCTTCTCTCATCATCTGTCACAAGTCCATATCCATACCAAAATAATAGAGATCTCAGCATAGACAAAAGACAGGCCCTTTGCAGAATGAAACCTTCATTGTGAGCTCAGAGGATAACCCCCCCCCCGTCCTTTTGAATCATTTAAAGATACCACTAAAGGGGCAGTTTTGAAATAAATGAATTTCCTTGAAATCAAAACTTGAAAACCACCCGGAAGACGATATACATTCCATACAAAGTGTTGAGTACTTCTAGGAACTCTATTTTCTGGAGCCACACTTTCAGCTTCACAGTTTCTGAGATAGCCCTGCAATGAACATCAATTCAATGCCGTTGTTCAGCCAAGCGCTTCAGCCCTCCTAGGACATGGGTCGCATCGAAGTTAGAGCCACAGCTAGAAACATTTCATGGAAGTGCAGAGAATAGTCACCAATGGTCTGAGCACCCACATATATTTTGATCTCACAAGCATCAAACCACATAGGCATTTGTTAAGTTTTCTAGCTGTTAACTCATTTTCCATTGCTGTACCGTGCTTCTCTCAGCTGGCAGAAGAAATTCACTTAGCCTGCAAATATATACTAATGCCTTCCTTGTGGATGGCAATATGTAGTTTTCCTTTTTTTGCAGTACTGGAGGTTGAACCCAGGGCCTTGCTCATGCTTTGCAAGTACTCTGCCACTGAGCTGCACCTCTAGCCAATTTTTTAATTTTAAGACTGAGACAGGGTCTCACTAAGTTACACAGGCTGCCTCTGACCTTGCACCTGCCATCCTCCTGCCTCCACCTCCTGAGTCACTGGGATTACAAGCATGCACTCCCATGGCCAGCTAGCTTTAGTTTTATATTAACTATAACTAAGCTGGGCATGGTTGTGCATGCCTATAATCCCAGCACTCAGCAGGCTGAGGAAACAGGATCTCGAGTTTGAGGCCAACCTGGGCTACAAATAAGACTCTGCCTCAAGAAAAATCAAGGGCTAAGGGTGTAGCTCGGTTGGAAGAGCACTTGCCTTAGCATGCCCAAGGCCCTGGTTTGATCCCCAGGAAGACAAAACAAAATAAAACAAAGAAACAGAAACCCTAAACTGTAGGTCTTTGGTGATTGGAGGAAGTAGACATTTTTATGATAGTTGAAAGTTGAATTTAAAATCTAACACCATCATTCATCCTTTTGAAGGCTCTTATTCCAACAGTGGGTATACCTACCCAAAGCAAACTTTCTCAATTTTAGGCTGAAATGTGATTTTTTCATTCACCTCCCTCTTTCCCTTGTTCTTCCTCAACTCTGCATAGCCAGCAAAGGAAGGAAAAGGAAAAATTGCTTTTAATATGAATTTTAAAGTGCTATTGGTTGCTTTTGGATTAGGAATATCCAAGTACCATTATGAAGGGCGACTGAATGAAGACACCTAGATACCTGGCCACAAATGTTCTGCAAAACTATAGCAAATCAGGATTGGCTTGGTTTGCCCCCAAAATAAGATGATGTTGGCTTCCCACCCAACTCTGTTGTCCCCTTTTTAACCTACAAGTTTACCTAATAATAAGACCCCTTTTGGGGACTGGGATTTAGCTCAGTTGGTAGAGCACTGCGCTGCAGTCTCTGAGGTCCCAAGTTTGATTCCCAGCATCACAAAAATGGGAGAAGGACCTGGCAATCCACTCCTGAGGCAATCCCAAAACAATCAGTCATTGAAAACCCTATGAGGGTCACTACAGCACCTAATGACAACAAGACCTTTTAGTGTAAAAATAGAGGTGAAGGAAAGGGATTGGAATCCAGAGCTTCATCCAACCTTTCCTGCCCACTGGCTGAAGGCTGGGTCAGAAAATGTCGGTTTTATCCAGGCTCCCAGAATGACTTTCTAAGAACTATCAGTTCTAAGTGTGGGTTCTTCAACACCTTCTCAGTATCCTTCATTCTGGAAATACAGGACTTCTCACCTTCACCCATGCCAACCTCTGTCTCTCCTCTTCTCCGGGGCTCTTGGGGTCCTAGTGGCCCTAGGAGATCATGCATCCTTTCATGCCTGGGCCTTTTTTTTTTTTTTTTTTTTTTTTTTTTTTTTTTTTTTTTTTTTTTTTTTTTTTTTTTTTTTTTTTTTTTTTTTTTTTTTTTTTAGGCAACACTAAAAAACAATCCTATTGCAACCCAGTGCTCTTAACTTCTCTGACAAAGGCACAACCATCACAGAGAAGCCAAGGAAGCCCAGTTCTACCCTCTACGCTCCTTCCCCAAATTTCTTCCTTCCCTTGGCACCAAGAATACAAGAATCCTTTTGTATTTAAATTAGCAAGTACCTTTCCAACACACTGCCCCCTGCTTCCAAGTAGATGACTAAGGAAACACACACACACGCACGCACACACTCCTCTTAAAAGCTCTTTAGGGATGGATCAGCTTCCTGGGACACGCTGAGGGGGTTGCAGTTGGCCAGCGTGGGGGCAGATCTTGGGACTTTGGACCTTTTGCATTTGCTGGAGGCTGTGCTCGGGGAGACCCAAAGGCCCACCAGGACCCGATGTCAGCTGAGAGCGAAGTTGCGGGAGGCTACTGGCATCCCAGCTGTGGTAAAGGTCTGGGCGAGCGCTCGGCAGACCTGTGACCCTGCCAGCGCCCCCCACTCCTGCGCCATCCCACCGCTGCACTGTAGTTCTCTCTGCTGGGGTTCCGGGAGCTGGGACCGGGGAACCTCCAAGCCGGTGCTTGGAGAACAGGACTTGCTGGGAATGGAATTTGGGAAGAAGGGAGGGTGGGGTATGCAGCGAAGTCACGTGTCTAGAGAGAGAAAGCCGGGCCTCAGGGGGCGGAGGCCGCGCTGGGCTTGGAGAGCTGCCGGAATTCCTGAAGCGCAGAGCCCGCCGGCTGGCAGGACGCAGGAGTGGGTCAAAGGACAGGGGGAAGAATGTCGCTGCCAAGGGAATGCAAGAACTGAGAAGACTCAGGAGAGCCACTAAACAGGGGCGCGACTTAGACACTGTTCGCTAAACAGATTTGAAACCCGGAGCGGGAGCGCTGCACCCAGGTCCCCCACCTGTGGCTGTGGCTGGTGCCACAGCGCAGCCTGGATTGCAGCCTACGCTAGCCGGAGTCGCTGCCACCAGGCTGGGCCAGGGCTTCAGATGCACTCAGGCCCCTCGCTTTCTAAGTTGTTCAAGTAGAGAACCGTGCCAGACGGGGTTGCGATGACGTGGAGTGGGCGCAGGGGGAAGGGGAGCCGGGCGCAGGCAGGCTTGGGTTGTTTGGAGAGGTGCGCCCTGGCTCGGGTGATCTGGGGAAGAGGGAGGTGCGCACAGACGCGGAGCGAGAGCGAAAAGGTCCAGGGACCAGGCTGCGGCTGGTGAGGGACCCACAGGCGTCTCAGGATGAGGCAGGGTGGGGTGGAGTTTTGGGAGATCCGGGTAGGTGTTTCAGTAGAAGGCTAGGAACAAACCCAAGCCCCATCGCGGAGCCGCGAAAATGCCGAGAGGTGGGGAGCCAGGACCCCTCTGGCTGGCGGATCCCTCCCAGGACGAGAGCGCACGGCTCTTGTGGCCAGAATACTCACCCACCGCCCAGTGGTTGCCGCGCGGGTACATCTTGGCCAGCACCGTCCCTCCGCCCACTGGCACCGGGGCGGCTGGCCCCCGAGGCGCCTGGCAAAGGACCAGCGCCAGCAGGATGAGCGGGAGCTCGGGGCCGCGCATGATCCCGGCGGGCAGCCCTTGGTGCGCCGAGGCGAGCTGGGCGAGGAGTTGCCCGCGCCACAGGACCTTGGAAGAGCTCTGCCGCCGCCGGAGCCGCTACCGCAGCCTCCACAAGGGCCCAGACTTTATATGCCAGGCCGGGGGCGGGGGTGCTGGGGGGGCTCTTCCACCGAGGACCCGAGCGCTCTGACGTCTCCCTATAGCGAGCCGGGACTCCCGGACGTCTGGCCGGGGAAATCATCCATCTCCCCACGAGTGCGTAAAGGCTGAGTGTCCATTGCGCCCTCTCCCTTTCCCAGATCGTCCTGGGCGCCTTCCCCACATCGGATTAATGCCTCCCGCCCTTGAAGCCCTCGCTCCAACACAATTTAGCGAACTCTCCCTTCCCCCACTCCACCACCACCACCAGGAGCCTCATCCCGCCATGGCATTCCGGTTTTGGGAGGCACCCGTGCCCACTTGTACCTCGAGATGGAGGACGGCACAGAAGATGCGCTCTGTGAACAGAGCTAACGCTAGTTCGATTAAACCCATGGGCCCCTTTCACAAGCATGCTGCTGCCCTGCCAACAGAGTAGGAAGCGCTTTTCTGTTGATTTCCCTTAGGTTTTCGCAGAAAGCCCAAACTGGCCCCTAACTGCTGCGTGCGTAGCTCTTCAGAGTTGCTCAACTTCCCGCTGCTCCTATTAACAAGTCTAAAGAATGGTCACCGGCGGGGATTAATTCCTCAGGCTGTGCACCATAGCAATGCTCCAATCAATAGAAGCTGATAGGATGCTGTTGCCCACGTTTTTGGCTTCCAAAGTTCGTCGTGTGGTTGTGCTTGTAATAGGAAAGGTCTGTTTCTCACCAAGGGCTAGCAAATTGTCTCCCTGGTGGGTCCTTAGTGTTCCCTGTCGACATGGAGTTGATATCGATGAAGTTGAAAATGTACGCTTTGGTCTGAGCATCTGGTGATTCAATACATTTTTGCCTTTCTTAGGTGACCACCCACAATACATTGCATGACCATATTCTTGAACTTGAAAAGTATTTCTGTGCATATATCTGGCTCTAAGGGGAAAAAGCTGATTTTAAAATCAACTTTAGTAGCCATGGAAATACAATTATACTATCCAGAAGGAGTCATCCCAGTGAAAATATAAAGGAAAGAGTCTACACTGGGCCTGGACTCCATCCCTCCTGGGTTCCTAGCCTCTGCACTCTATTTCCAGGCTGTCTGTCAGGGATGTTACACTGACAGGTGGTTGATCATTCTTATGGTAATCCACCCCCAAGGCAATCCCAAAACAGTCAGCCATTGAAAACCCTATAAGGGTCACTATGAGTCGGATACCGACTGGAGGGCACCTAACAACAACAACAAGACTTGACTCTGCCCACATGGCGAGCTCACTAGACCACAGGGGCTTAGCCTTGTTCCTCCCTGCATGCCTGCAGAGCTTCTGAATCACAATGGTGCTCAACAGGTATTTGATGAGTAAACAACCAATCTAAGAAATGTTCAGGTCTAATGCCTTCTACAACCCCAGGTCTTTGAAGGGAAATTAATGCCTCTTTTCTCCAGATTAAGTTGTAGAAAAGTATCCCGTCCCTTGCAAGATTATTTTAGCACATTTTCAGGATTATTTTGTTGTTGGATACCGTCAAGTTGGTATCCAACTCATAGCGGCCCTGTGTACAACAGGTGAAACATTATTGTCAGTGCTTCTCTGCTGTTCATAGGGTTTTCAATGGCAGGTTGATTTTTGGGAGAGGGTTGCAAGATTCATTTCCCAAGCCTACAGCATCTGGTGTTGTCAGGTAGTTGCCCATCCAAGTACTAACCAGTCCCGACCCTGCTTAGCTTCAGAGATCTGACAGAACCTAATAATGCCACAGGGCTACCACTGTAGGCCAGGATTATTTTGTTGTTAGGTGTCGTCGAGTAGGTATTTGACTCATAGCGACCCTCATAGAGTTTTCAATAGCAGACTGTTTTGGAATTGCCTTGGGAGTGGATTGCCAGGCCCTTCTCCCATTTTGGGGGTGCTAGGAATTGAACTCAGGACCTCAGAGACTGCAGCGCAGCGCTCTACCAACTGAGCTAAATCCCAACCCAAAATCACCATGGAGCAAGTATTCAGTATAGCCAGAAAGGTTGTTGTTGTTAGGTGCCATCAAGTTGGTATCCGACTCAGCAACCCTCATAGGGTTTCGGGATTGCCTTGGGAGTGGATTGCCAGGCCCTTCTCCCATTTTTGCGGTGCTGGGAATTGAACTCGGGACCTCAGAGACTGCAGTGCAGTGCTCTACCAACTGAGCTAAATCCCAGCCCAGCCAGGATTATTTTAGTACCTTTTAAATGGTACTTTCCCTATGGCACTGAGGGAAAACCACCATAAAGACATTCAAGTGTAGGAATGGTTGTATGGGACGTATAACTTTTCGGCTAAGAAGGACAGCCCACTGTTTTTTGTGTCTCTTAGAGGCCAGGAGGTACCTGAGCACCTTTCACCTCAGCCCTTGCTCTAAATAAGCCAGCCCACAGGCTTTCTGCCCTAGACTAGATGGCTTCAGCACCCTATAAGGGCACTGATCTCTTCTGCTCACGTTGCTTTGGTTGAAAGTCAGCCATGTGGTCACAGATAACTGCAAGAGAGGTTGGGCTTGCAATCTTGATAGCTATGCACCAGCTCAGATTCCATCACAGTGGGAGAAAAAGCTGATAAAATTTAACAGACAGCTGAAAAATTGCCAGAACCACCTAGTATGGCTAATGCACTGGGAGACCCTTACAATTTTTATTTAATAAAATACAGCTAAATGCTACAGAGTAGAACAGGAAGAGACTCTGCTTATGGGGTAGAGCAACAGGAAGTCTGCCCCACCTCCTCTGCCTCAAAGTTTTAGTCCCTTAGAGCTTCCCTTTCACTACCATGGGCTGCACCCCTTAGCTCTGGGCCTGCTGTCAGGAAATCGCACCCCTTCATCAAATTCCCCGTTCAAAAATACTTAACCTAATATTTTGTTGTTGTTGTTGTTGCTGTTAGGTGCTGTTGAGTCGGTATCCGACGCATAGCGACCCTACATACAACAGGGGAAAGAAACACTATTGTCAGTGCTTTTCTGCTGTTCATAGGGTTTTCAATGGCGGATTGATTTGGGGCAATGGGATGCTGGGTCAGTCTCCCAAACCTAATCTTTTAAAAGGAGCTTTATCATTTAGCCATGTCCACAAAAGTGCTATGAAACAAACTGCACAACTTTCCAGCCACATACAACAACAATGTTTATTTTCCCTGTGTGTGCACTGGGGCTGGTGGGGGCGCTCTGCCCATCTCACGTAGCCTCCACTGGTATTAGCTTCCGGCTGAGGTTTGGTTTGGCCTGCAGTCATACCACTGTGGTCTCCGATCCCATCAGACTTTGGAGGCTAAGCAGGGTCAGAACTGGTTAGTCCTTGGATGGGAGACAGCCTGAGAACAACAGGTGGATTGGAAGAAGGACCAGGCAACCCATTCCCAAAAAACATTCCGCCATTGAAAACCCTATGGACAGCAGAGAAGCACTGACAATAGTGTTTCACCTATTGTACATAGGGTCGCTATGAGTCGGACACCAACTTGATGACACCTAACAACAACAATAAAGTTTGGTTTAGGTTCAGGTGGCTTTGTGTGTCTGTTGAAGCCAGTGGGTTGGCAAGAGCATATTTCTCTCTTGCCAGGGCAGAGATAGAAGCAGCAGGGCTCACACACTGACATTTCTCCATTGTGCCACTGGGAGTCACATGGAAGCCTCCTGGGCAAGTCCATGGTCACTATGTGAGGAAACATGCATGGTTCACGATGAGGTAGACGCAGGAAGAGGTCAGGAATGGGGCCAATACTTCCATCTACAGCAGTGCAGAGTAGAGGAAAAGAGATATACAGTAACACCCAAAATAATCTAGCCAATAGAGTGGTGTGTATTCCCCTTTGTCTTGGTATCCCTGTGGGAAACATCTAGGACTCCCTATGGGCCCTTCCTTCTCCTCTCATTGTTGTGTTGGGTGCTGCTGAGTCAGACCTGACTCATAGCAACTCTACTTACAACAGAGTGAAACACTCCCCATCACTGTGCCATGCACACGATCTTATCTTTAAAACCTTTGTTGCAGCCACTGTGTTATTTCTCATTTTGAGTCATGCCACATCGGCAAAAGGAGGTTCAATTATTAAGGTTGATTCTACTGGAGAAGGCAACTCTTCCCCAGTTGTTTTTTGAATGCCTTGCAGCCTGGGGGGCTCATTTTCTGGCACTATATTTGATGGTGCTTCTCTGCTATTCATAGGACTTTCAATGGCTAATTGTTTTGGGAGTAGGCTGCCAGCTCCTCCCTAGTCTGTCTTAGTCTAGAAGCTCAGCAGAAACCTGTCCACCATGGATGGCCCTGTTGGTATCTGAAATACTGGTGGCACAGCTTTCAGCATCACACCAACATGCAAACCCCCAAAGTATGACAAGCTGACAGACGTGGGGGCCTTGCTCCTCTCAGGTGGTATTTTTCCAGGAAATCCAATAGCTGTTTCACCTACTGAGATCTTTACTTTTCAGGGCATGAAATGTCTCCTTTTAGAGTTATAACAATTTCAGGTCAGCTGGTACCTTATGACTTGTCTCTTCCAGAAGGCCTGGCTCTATGACATGACTCGGAGCTAAGACCCCCAGGCTTGGCTGCTCTGGGCCAATCAGGCCTGTTTGTGTGCAGGGAAGGAAAAGCAACTGAAGCCAGCCCAGCACAGTGGGATTTGTTGTAAGAATTCAATGGGAATGTCAGGAAACTCCAAGATAGGGATTGTGGGTCCAGCTGGGTCTCAGGAGAATTAGGACTGGCCAAAGGCCTCCCAGAACCCCACCCCATGCAATGTTTCCTTCTCTGTCTGTCTGCTCCACTCACTTCTCTGTACTTTTTTTTTTTTTCTTGCCATACTTGGGGTTAAACCCAGGGCCTCACACATATTTTCTAAGTTCTCTATCACTGGGCTACACCTCCAGTCCAGTTATTATTTTTTATTTTGAGGCAGGGTCTTCCTGTTACACAGGCTGCCCTGGCCTCAAATTCATGGTCCTCCGGCCTCTGCCTCCTGAGTCACTGGGACATAGATGTGGCCACTGTGCCCTGAGTAGGCTGACTTCTGCACCCACCATGCATTCCCATTCCCACTCCCACATAACTTCAGCCCACAGTGCACCTCGTAATTTCTGTCTCTGCTGGCAGTTGCCTCTGTCTGTCAGTTTTCTAGCTCCAGATTCCCAAGAGAAATGTGATTGACCTACCGCTTTATGTTCATCCAGGTGCCCGGGTTGTCTGTTCTCCAGGCTCTTATGGATGTGCACAGTCTTGTTTGTCCAATCAGCTCTGGTCAGCATCTAGGACCAGGTTGGGGGGATGCAGGCAGCCATCTCCACTCTGCAGGGCTCTGGGCAGGACTGGGTTTCTGTGCACAGGTGGAGCTGGCGCCCAGATGTCTTATACACGATGCCCCTAGATCCTCAGGGCCATTGGCTTTGGCCTGCTGTTCCATGATTTGTAGTGTATCCTTTTAGCTTAGTGACTCCTAGACATTTCATCTCCAAGGGTATTTTTTAAAAATTCTTTTCTCCTATAAAGTTCAAGTTTTGGTGAACTTTTTACTGTGAAACAGGCTGTATTTATTTTAATTCCCCATTTTAACTTGGGCTGGGATTTAGCTCAGTTGGTAGAGCACTGCGCTGCAGTCTCTGAGGTCCCAAGTTCAATTCCCAGCACCGCAAAGTGGGAGAAGGGCCTGGCAACCCACTCCCAAGGCAATCCCGAAATAGTCAGCCATTGAAAACCCTATGAAGGTCGCTATGAGTTGGATACTGACTCAACAGCACCCAACAACAACAACAATATTTTAATTCACCCAAGGCATAAGGAATTATCCATTATTCTCTTTCTTTCTTTCTCTTTCTTTCTTTCTTTCTTTTTTCTTTCCTTCCTTTTCTTTCTTTCTTTCCTCCTTTTTTCTTCAGTACTGGAGTGTTGAACCAGGGCCTTGTGTTTGCTTAGCAAGTGCTCTGCTATTGATTTGCACCCTTAGCCCTTTCCCATCTTTTATTTTCAGACAGATCTTGCTAAATCATACAAGCTGCCTCTGGCCTTGAGCTCATGATCCTCCTTCTTCCATCTTCTGAATCTTTAGGATTACAGTCATAAGCCACTGTGCCTACCCCCCATCAGAATTTTTAAGCAGGTCAGAATAAGCGTCATTCCCACAGAGAGTTAGTGTAATTCCAGCCTTAGTCAATGAAACAGGATGTCTTATTTGGTCATTCTAGCTGCATCAGGGGTAAATGTGTATTTTTTGAGGGCTTTTTGAAATACAGAAAACAGTTCATGCATCTGTACTGTCGTCCTTAGGAGATGACAGTTGGGAGTCTCTGCTTAAGTTTAAGGGGCTATTTTTGCTAATTGAAAATAGCCATGGTGCACGCCTATAATCCCAGAACTCAGGAGGCTGAGGCAGGAGGAATCCAAGTTCAAGGCCAGCCTGAGCTACATAAGCTACATAGTAGGTTCAGGCCAGCGTGGGGTACTTAGCAAGACCCTGTCTCAACACAAAACAAAAAACAAAGCAAACAAAAAATCAAAAAAGGGAAGGAAGAAGAGAGAAAGAAAGAAAGAAAGAAAGAAAGAAAGAAAGAAAGAAAGAAAGAAAGAAAGAAAGAAGAGAAAATTGCCTTCCCAGGCTCAGGTCAGAGCCAAGGAAATAGGTGAGCAGGAGAATGGTGAGGACAGGCAGCAATGTTTAAGAGCTCAGGAGTTGAGCTTAACTGGAGTCTAACCCACCCATGGGACTGGGGTTTAGCTCAGTTGGTAGAGTGCCACTCTGCAGTCTCTGAGGTCCCGAGTTCGATTCCCAGCACCCAAAACGGGGGAAGGATGTGTTAACCGACTCCAGAGACAATCCCAAAACAATCAGCCGTTGAAAACCTTATAAGGGTTGCTATGAGTCGGACACTGACTTGACGGCACTTAACGACAACAACAATAATCCACCTCTGCCACACAGGAGCTACTGTGTGACCTCAGGCCAGTCCCTTAGCAGCTGCATCTCAGAATCTTCACCTATAAATTTGCAAGTAATGCAAAGCATGTAGGTGCAAGGCCCTGGGTTCAATCCCTAGTACTGCAAAAAAAAAAAAAAAAAAAAGAAAAATTTGCAAGTAAGACCTCCTTGCCTAGGGTGTCCACAGGATTAAATGACATCACATATGTTGACTGACAGCTACTTAGATTTGGTAATTAATAATAATGGAGAACTCTCCTTAGGGCAAGCTAATTCCTCTATTCGATTCTGAGTTTTAAGATGGTATCATTTCCTTGTTCTGTGCTTGATTGACCTAGCACTGGGTGCTATCTAGGTGTGCTGAGGAGGTGACCATACAAATAATAAGTGCTATTTGGGGAGCATCTGTACTGTACCGGGGGCTGTGTGGGGTCCTTACATGCATGTGCTCTTGTTATCTTCAAGCTGTCCTATGAGGGCAGAGTTGTTGTTGTTGTTGTTGTTAGGTGCCATCGAGTCAGTGTCCGACTCATAGCAACCGTATGTACAACAGGTGAAACACTATTGTCAGTGCTTCTCTGCTATTCATAGGGTTTTCAATGGCAGATTGACTTTTGGCAGTAGGTTGCCAGGTCCTTCTTCCAATCCTACAGCACCTTGTATTCCTAGGTGGTCTCCCATCCTAGTCCTAACCAGGCCTGACCCTGCTTAGCTTCTGAGATCTGACAGGTTCAGATGCCACAGGGCTACAACTGCAGGTTGCAGAGTTATTAGTCCCATTTTATAAATGAGAAAACTCAGGCTCAGAAAGGTTGAATAACTTGCCCAATACCTAGATGGAAGTCAGCAAAGCCAAGACTTGACCTCAGAACCATCTGACTCTCCAGGTCCTCGTACAGCAAATCTGGCAGGAATAGATTTCTCTGTGGTTCAGCTTTTCTGGAGTTTGACAAATTATGTTACCCAGAAGGCATGAAAAGAATTAGAAAAGATAATTTTAGGTGAGAGATGGGGCATAGCGTTTAGAGGCCTTTGGGGAAATCTCACTGAGGGCCCTTCTTTGTGCTTATTTTGTGTTGCTCTCCACCCTCCAGCCCATCCTGCCTACATTTGCATAAATTGCCTTCCAACTTGTACACGATAGTAGGTGGAAGTGGTGGGAACACAAAATTTGCTTTCTGGAGAACAACAGGCTCATAGTTTGGCCTACAGCAAGGGTGGCCAGAATCCCAAAATATAGCTCACAGTGTCTGAAAATGAAAATATATTTCTGAGATTCAGCTACTTGAACATCTGTCTGCACAATCCCCCTTGAATGCCAGATATCCCTAGCATGCCATTCATTGCTTTCCTTCACCATCTTCTGAGTTACCAGACAGATCAGAGGGGGCTGTGACCTGGACTCAAACTTGTTGCTTGTTATTAGGTGCTGTAGGGTCCGACTCATAGCGACTCTCTGTGCAACAGAGCAAAACACTCCCTGCCACTGTGCCATGTCCAGCACTATGTCAGTGCTTCTTTGCTATTTATAGGGTTTCCAATGGTGGACTGTTTCAAGAATGGACTGCCAGGTCTTTCTCCCTATCCTGCAGTGCCTGGTATTCCCAGGTGGCCTCCCATCCAAGGACTAACCAGGCAGACCCTGCTTAGCTTCTGAGATCAGGCAGGATCAGATGACAGGGTGCTATGGCTGCAGACTGGATTCAAACCTACAGTTTATCTAAGCCAGCCATTCTTGACCTTGGCATTGTGCTTTGGGCCGGATGATTCTTTGTTGTTGAGGCCATCCTGTATATTGTAGGATGTTGTTGTTGTTGTTAGATGCCATCAAGTCAGTATCCGACTCATAGCAACCTTGCATACAACAGGTGAAACACTATTGTTAGTGCTTCTCTGCTATTCCTAGGTTTTCTTTTTACTTTTTTTTTTTTTTTTTTTTTGCTGAACAACTGGCCTTTATTCAGTATATTCATAGGTTTTCAATGGTGGATTGATTTTTGGGAGTGGGTTGCCAGGTCCTTCTCCCAAGCCTACAGTATCTGGTGTTCCCAGGCGATCTCCCATCCAAGTACTAACCAGGCCCGGCCCTGCTTAGCTTCCGAGATCTGATGGGACCGGAAGCCACAGTGCTATAGCTGCAGGAACATTGTGGGATGGTAAGCAGCAATTCAGCCTCTACCCAGCAGATGCCAATAGCCCCCATCAGTTGTGACAACCAAAATGTCTTCAAACATTGCTAAATATGTCCAGATGGTACCAACCACTCATCCTCCATAACACCTTTCTTACTGGGGATTCGTGGTGTCCACACTTGGACATTTCCAGTCCTAGAGAGCTCACGATTTCTCATCTTTAGAGAACACTCAATTTAGAAAGCTCCCCCTCATACTGAACCTCATAAAGACCTCTTATGGAAACCCCAGTGTCTCTACAGCCTCCCCCGCCATGTAGTCCTCTTCTGCTCTATCCTCCAGCCCTTATGACAATCCTATAAGTGCTTACAGACACCATTGCGCACCCTCTGATTCTTCTCTGTACGAGACACACCCTGTGTCTCAATATCTCCTCATGTGGAACAATCTCTCCTCCTTCTCCATCCTGACCCATCTGCTCTGAACATCCTCCAGTGTGACTTTTCCCCTGTTAGAGTTGAGAAAGTGAGAGGCAAGAGCACTGAGTATGATCACAAGCTCATTGTCCCTTCCATCATCCCTAGAAGGAGCTGAGCAGTGATATAGGAATCTGTTGAGCAAGGGCGTGATTTTCCAGAACTTTCCACAGATATACCTGTATGTCAGTGGGAAAATGGAGGCCAATGCATTCTCTAGGTCAGTCCTGCCTGACTGACTGGGATGCCTCAAACTTGAAGTGTGCTCCTCAGGAAATGGAGAGGGGAGGATTAACATAGTCCTTGCTCAGCCACCACAGGTGAGTAGAGTGGGTGATGGCGCCAAGGGTGGGGTAGGCACAGTGTGGGGCCAAGCAACTCTGGTTCTTTCTTCCCAGGCAGCTTTTGTGGAGAAGACTCCCAACAGGAAATCACCTCACAGACTCTTCCTAAAGAGCTGACTGCACAAATGTGAGGGACCGTTGTCTCTGAATCATCACCCTCCCCACTGGCTGGCTTCTCCTGGCCACAGCCTCTGAAGTCTGGCCAGGCAAAGTTGCAAACCAAGTTCAGTAGTGCACTCCTTGGGAAAAAATTATTCAGAAAAGCTCTGAAATGCCATTAGTTCAATCTGATTTGACTGATTAAATCAAGAGACATCTATCCATCTGTTGCTCTCCCTCCTGATGGTGCCCAGCTCTGTGGAACCCAGGTATTCAGACCGGTCTATTACATTATGGGAAAAGCAAGGGTGTCGGGAAGGGTCTAGAACATGCAAGCCTCCCTCTGTGCAGGGCGTGTGGGATGGGCCCAGCTGCTAAAGCAGTGTCACACTGCACAAATGGGGCGTCTCACAGCCTGCTGTCCATGGTGCTGAAGTGAATAAGGTCGGTGCAAATAAGTTATCTGGAAGCAACTTAGAATTGTAGCACATAATATAATGATAGTGTGACAATCCTTCCCAGCAAAGTTGGGATTTTCATTCAAGTTTAGACTAATTTTGGCCCTCTTAAGGTTCAGAGTAGTGTTGGTCCGCTTTAGTTGTCATCTAAGGCAGGAGGGACACGTGATAGGTATCCAGAGCATTGCCCAGGAGTTGTTGTTGTTGTTAGGTGCTATCGAGTTGTATCCGACTCATGGCGACCCTCATAGGGCTTTCAATGGCAGATTGTTTCGGGATTGCCTTGGGAGTGGGTTGTCATGTCCTTCTCCCATTTTTGCAGTGCTGGGAATCGAACTCGGGACCTTGGAGACTGCCGGGCAGCACTTTACCAGCTGAGCTAAATCCCAGCCCATTGCCCAGGAGTGGGGAGGCTTAATTAACTCTTCATGATTTGGAGTAAGTCACTCTCTGGTGGTAACAGACTATCATTTGTGGTGTGAGAATTGCTTTGTACTGATATCGCATTTGATGTGTAGATGATTTTCTAGGCCCTTTCTTGGGGAGTCCTAGAAACCGTAAGCAGTTCTGATGGCTGAGCAACTGGCGTTAGGACCTGAGAAGTATGGTGCAGACTCTCTTTTTAAAACACTCCCTTCAGTGCTAAGGGTTGAAGTGATAATTTGTACATGGAGGGCCCAGAGTATCCAGACCCTCTCTAGTTTCCAGCATTACTTGCCTACATTATTCTGGGTTCTCCAGAGGAAGAAAATCAATAGGATGTGCCTCCATATTTATCTCTCTACTTAAAGGAAGATTTATTTTAAGGAATTGGCTCAAGTGATTATGGAAGCTTGACAAGCCCTCCAAAATGTGCAGGGAAGGGCTGATGTTGCAGTTCAAGTCCAAAGTCAGGCTGCTAGCAGACTTCCTTCTTGCCTGGTTAGGTTAGTCTTAGTCTATTAGGCCATCAATTGATTAGACACGGCCCACTCACATTATGGAGGGTAATTTGCTTTACTCAAAGTTTACTAACTTAAATGTTATTTTCATCTGTTTAAAATGCCTTTACAGACATATCTAGAATAATGTTTGACTGAATATCTTTCCTTTCATTTCTTCTTTCTTTCTTTCTTTCATTTCTTTCTCTTTGTTTCTTTCCTTCTTTCTTCTGCCACTGAGCTGCACCCCAAGCTCCTTTCTAATTTTTTTTTTTTATTTTGAGAGAAAGTCTCTTACACAGGCTGCCTCTGGCCTTGAACTTGTGACCCTCCTGCCTCAGCCTCTCGAGTCACTGGGATTAATAACATGCCCCACAGCACCTGGCTTTGACCAAATATCTGAGTATTGTAGCCTGGTGACATTGACATATGACAGGCATCATCACACTGCCCCTCCCCATTGTGGATCTGGGGCAATGGCTGTCAGTGCTTCTGGAATCCCTGGTATATTCTGCATCTCCTCCCAGTACTGGGCAAACACCACTACTGAAGCTCTACCAAAACAAAATTGGAATTTTCCAGAAGGAACCTGGCTAGTAATAGAGGAAGTGAAAAGAAAAAGAAAAAAATGAAAATGGAGGATGTAGACTGGATTTTTTAAAAATATAAATCACCTTTATTGAGGTAAATTTGCATACTAAAATTCATCCATTTTAAGAGGATACTTTATTGAGTTTTGATGACTGCATACCATCATCACAATAAAGATATTGGACATCCCTGGTCACCTCAAATAGTTCCCCCAACCTTAGGGAATCACTGGTAAGCTTTTGGATACTATAGACCAGTTTTCCCTTTTCTAGAATCTCATATAAATGGTGTTCTATGGTACATAGTCTTTCCCAGCTGGTGCCTCGCATCTGCCATATGCCTCTGAGATTCAGACACACTGTTGGATGTGGCAGCTGTTTGTTTCTTCCTCCTGAGAAGCAGTATTCATCCTCTCATGTGGCTCTCCTTGAGGTTGCCTACTCATTCACCAGTTGATGGACATTTGGATTGTTTCCAGTTTGTGGGGGTTGTGGACTTTGTTTTGTTTTGTACACATGTGTGCACGAGCGCGCGCGTGCGCGCGCGCGTGTGTATGTGTGTTTGTGTGTGTGTGTGTGTGTGTGTGTGTGTGTGTGTGTGTGTGTGTTGGCTCAATTATTTTCCCAATACAAAAGCTAGTTCTCTTTGCCTGGAGAATCCATCCACCTATTACTCCCTCTTTGGAGATGCCTCTGATTCTGCCTGTATTTACTGCACAGAGATTCCCAACAGGTCCTTACTCTAGTAAATACTCAGATTCCTCCACAGGCACTCAACCCTGGAAAGGGGGAGCTTTCCAGAACCCTCCTATCAGCTTGTGGTTTCAGTTCTTTTCTGTACACTCTACTGGTCCCCCACCACAGGACTGGGTCCATCTTACTCCTCTGGGCCATGCTTCAGTTAGAATATGTCAGGAGCTCAGACCACTGGCATCAGCTGTTTGGTTGAGGGAAATAGAAAGAGGCTGTGGCTGATACCATGAGTAGTTTACCCAGTACACACATCTCCTTTGTTCCTTGCAACCAAGGCCCAGGCTCAGGCAATGTACCATGCTTCAACTTAATCGCAGCAATCCTGCTTCGTACTTTCCCAGGCTCCCCCAGGAAAGTGCCACCAGTGGCACAGCAAAGAAGTACAGCTCAGTGTGGCCACCTAGCCTGAAGAGTTCCCCTAGCTGGGACTTTCCCTCAGGTTAAGCAAGGTCCTTGGTTTCATCACAGAAAAGAATTTCAGGAAGAGGCAGAAAAAGTGAAACAAAGTTATAGAGCTTATTTTTACTAAGTACACACGTTAGAATATGTGTTGGCACTCAGAGAAAGACCAAAAGTCTCTATACCTATAGCTATAGCTTTTATATCCTTGTCTCTTCCTTGATGGTTCATTTTGCCTTATTTATTTCCTTACAGAAATGCTGATTTTAGAAAGATCTTTTCTATTCTTAACAAAGTAGAATAACTTTTTATATTTAGTGAGATTTCAGGAAGCCCTATTTGAAACATGAAAACATAGATCCATTTGACCACTATAAATGAAAACAGGTAAAACATGTTAACAGTATTAACTTAAGCCTTATGATTATTGAGGCGGTGTGGGGAGTGCAGGTAAGCAGGTTCAGAGCTCGTCCAGGCATTTGGCAGCAAAACCTTGGTCCTTGTATTTGGCATATAAAACAATTTATATACAACAAAGAAGTTATAGTAAAAAGTATAGTGTAGGCTTACTAAAGATAGTACACATTCAAGGAATAATTACATGGAAAACTGAGGCACCTAGAGAAGCTTAGGTAAACCTGGAAAGAAATTTGGAAAAAACTTGCATTCCCCGAGTGAATTGGCATAACAAGGTGTCTGTTCTCCAAGGGAAGGTAAAGAAGACAGAGAGAACAGGAGAGTTGTAGGATGTGAGACGCATTTGAAAATGTCTTTCCAATATCATCTGAGATGTATGTAGCTTCATTCATAATGGTGGAATGACAGGAGCCATTTTCAATCCCCTTTTCCTCCATATTGCCTGCTAATGGCTAAGCTAGCTATCTGACATTATTTATCAAGAGGAATCTTGGACCAATTTAGCAGTTTTAATGTCTGCAAGCACTCACTTATCTATATGCCAATCTGAGTTAAACCTTAGCTATTACAAAGGACTAATACAGTAAAATGAATTTATCAACTTGAAGTGTTGACGATAAAATGAAGCAAATGAAGATTGTCTGTTAATTGGCCAAATTTAAAACTTTTTGTTTACTTCATATCTTATATCTCATTGCAGTTTGAATTTTAAAATGTCTCTTTTGCATTTTTCTTAATCCCAAATCAGTTTGATAATTAACACTTGAGTGTCTGCACCTTTTCATCAGGGCTGTCTTGAAGTTGGTCAACAGCCAGAGTAGCAGGCAGAGTAACACACAACTAATTAAACATGAACTAGTAAGAAATTAAAAGAACATATAACAGTTACTTTGGATCAGAGTGCATTTCTAGATGTTTAGGCCACGATGATATCATATAAACAATCTACAAACATAAGCACTGTAGACAATACATTCATACAAAAAATAGGAAAAAAGGAACCCAAATTTTCTACTACCAATTGGATTATTTCCTGCATAGTACCAAGCCATCAAACACAAAAGGGCTTCTAATATCCACCCAGTGAAAATGAAAAGCCATTTATATTTCAAAGACAATGAGCTTAACCTGAATCTCATAAGTTCTTAACTATCCACTCAGTAAAAACAAAAAGGTCAAAAGGTGAGACCTGTTTCAGAGATTTAAGGTGATTATGTTTCCCCAGTTTAAAAGCTAATCAGCAGAGAGAAAGATGCCCCACTAATGAAAATATTTCTTTGTAGTTTTTATTTTTAAGCCAATTTCTTTCCACTTTCTAATTTCCAAGTATTTTTCCTTACAAAAGAAATTGAATTGTAGGATGGTCTAATAAAGAATCCCACTTAGAGGCCAATGTCTCCACCATTTATCGTATATTGCTATCACACCAAATTTACAGAAAGATTAAATTTATCCCAATTTTCATCAGTATCCCAAAAGGGAATTCTTAGGAATTGACATTTGAATTTTTGTGAAAGAGAGGACATGTCCTGGGATAGAAGCATCCCTGTCTTTACCCAAGTGATCTAAGGGAGGTAATCCTTTTGGGTTTATCCCCACTGGAGTCCTCAGTTTTTATGGATGTCTGGCATGTCCTCCCTCAGACTGAGAACTAGGTATAGCTGGTTTGCCCAAGTTCTTGTGTCTATGTTAGTTGTCTTTTCTTTTTTGAGTAATGTTGTGGATTTCCCAGGGGGATAGAGAGTACCCAAACATGGCGGGTCCCTGGGGCCTGCCTAGCCCTCTTGGAGGACCAGATTCTATCCTCCAAGGCAATTGACCCTTCCCCTACATCTGGATACCTCACTCTTCCCGCCTCCCATGGAGTGAACCATGATGGCATTGGCCAACTCAGGCTTCTTCGAGGCCAGAGCTACATCTGCCTTCTTGATTAGCCAAACCCTTTCCCTTGTGCTGCCCACAGCCCTGCCCTGATTGGCCAGCTGTCATTCCTTGACGGTTGGATGGCAATTGGGTTAAGGGGATAAAAGCCCCTGACCCCAGAGCCCAACAGCTCATTCCGAGCTCAATCTAGGGATAGCTCAGAGCTTTTACCTGAACACCACCTAAGGAGAGCTCACTCAGTCCTCTGGCCCCATAAGGACCAGAGGCCTACATCCACCTGACCCACCTAGCCTTTAGCCTACCCTTAGCCTGCCTTCATCCTTCCACCAACCTGCTTCCATCCTTGCCTCTGCCTGCCTGCCTGCGTCCACTGGATCTTCTCCTTCTCCTCAACCAAAGGATTGAGTACTTTGAGAGGCAAGCCTCCAAGAGCCAAACTCAGGGTCTCCGAAGTGGCGAAGACTCCAAGACCAGACGAGCAACAACACCCATGAGTCCCTGCCCCAGCGGCTGGGATAGCAGCTGAGCACCTACCTCCCCCATCTCCCTTCCCTGCCCCAGCCATCTACCACCTACCCCTTCCCTTTCCCTATAAAGAAACCTGCCTTGTTCACCACTCCTGAGCATGATGCTCTGTTCTGCAGCATGAGTTCTTTGCAGGGTGCAGTGTTGGGGCACCCAGTTGAAACACACAATGCAGAGGATCACAGGCTCAAGTCCAGGCTTCCCCAACAGAGTAATTTGGCATTCCATCTAATGGGGAAGTAAGAATCTAAACATAGTCAGGGCAGAGAAGCTAAGTGGTTCACTTGAGTTTCATCAAACAGAATTTGGAAGCTAATTCCTCTGGACTACATAAGACACCCCCCTTTTAAAAAAGGAACAGAAAGAATGATGAGATCTAGGATATTGCAAAGGCAGGGAGGGGCAGGGCTTAGTTTGCCTACTAGTAGACATAGTATATGGGGCTTCAAGGCTGGAAAACTGAGATTCTTGGATTATGTAAGAATATGGCTCTTGCCATTAGCCAGGAATTGTCCCAGATTTCCAGGCTTGGCTTTCCAAGATTAGTGGTTATAAAGCTGGAAACAATAAAGATGTTAGCCAGGAAATAAAGCAAAGAAACAGACATGCTTTGGCAGTTAAGAGAACTTACCATTTCTTCAACTCTCAGATCCCAGACAAGCCCCCCAAAATGTCACTGGTGACACAGCAGAGAGATACAGCTCAGTATGGCTGCCTAGCCTGAGGAGTTGCCTTAGTTGGGACCTCTACTCCCATTAAGCCAGGTCCTTGGCTTCATCGCAGAAAATAATTTCAGGATGAATCAGAAAGAGTGAAATAAAGTTATAGAGCTTATTAAGTACACACTTTACAATACATATATGAGCATGAGAGGGGGGCATCCAAGACACAGACATGGACTTACCAAGAGAACAAAGAAGAGGAAGCCAAAAGGAGGACTGGCACATGTGTTCCTTCCAGTTTTATTTAACCTAGGGCACTCCCCGTGCAATGTCAATTCTGGGCACCCAGCTTTGGGCACTTAGTGTGATGTGAACCTCAAGTTCCACCTAGAAATTCCCCTGTCATAGGCTGGGGAGGTGCCAATGAGATCAAAAGAAGAAATTCCATTGTTTAGGATTTTCTATTGGAGGAACTTCCCTTTAGTAAAATAAGATTATAGGATACATTGTGTAAATTTAAGGATCAAGAGGGAGTTGCCTGGGCATATCTCAAAGAAGCACAGAATTAGAGAGGGGAAAGCAAAACCCAAAGGTTACATACATTTTTACCCCAAGCATGGATTATTACTATTTTAACATTTTCATTGTTTAAAATGTCTCTCAAAAATAACACCTCTGTGTAGGCATTCCCTACAGTAGTCTTCTTCGTAGTTTTGTCAAAGTTCTTGATTCTCAGCTGGTGAGATTCAGACCAGATCCTGGAATGTAAGCTCTTTCCCTTTCCATGTTCCCCAAATTTCCCTGGCTTTCCATCCTGCCTCAATATAAGTGGCCATGGAACCAGTTTTGGCCAATGAGAGCTGAGCTTACAGTAGCTCCTGAGAAAGCTTTTGCCTTTCTGATAATGACAACAGATATACAAGGCACTGACCTTCTGTCTTCCTTATACCTTGAAGATAGATGTTTGAAAGAGCTCTAGCAGCCATCTTGTGATAACAAAAAAGCCACGAAATACACAGAAACTTTAACACTAACATTGTTGAAATGGGAAATCATCACTAGCAGCTGTCTGCCTCTGCCTTCTTGTTATATGTGCCAAATAAACCACTATTTGTTTAAAACCCACTGTTAAGGTTTTAGTTATAGCCAAATAAATTCCTAGACTATATACAGAGATTCTGGAAAGGGAGGGAGGAGCCAATAGAAGCTAAAGGTCATTAACTAGGGCTGAGCTTGCCAATAAATAAAATTTACCACTTTTCAAATCTTCTAGGAATCTCCTAGGTTGTTTCTCAGGTTTCTTGTACTACAAGTTGTTTTCCAAATGATTTGTTGTTGTTGTTGTTAGGTGCCATCGAGTCAGTATCCGACTCATAGCCACCCTCATAGGGTTTTCAATGGCTGACTGTTTCGGGATTGCCTTGGGAGTGGATTTCCAGGTCCTTCTCCCATTTTTGTGGTGCTAGGAATTGAACTCGGGACCTCAGAGACTGCAGCGCAGCGATCTACCAACTGAGATAAATGATATTGGTTGATAATCCCTTCTCTGCTGTTTATTGTGTGACCTTAGTCAAAACACATAATCTCTCAGCAGCTCAGTTTCTTCATGTAGAAAATGTTGATAATGACACTTGGATGCTATGAAGATCTAAAAGGAAGTAAAACAGTCTTTTGTTTTTCTTTTTCTTGCAGTGCTGGGGATCAAACTCAGGGCCTCAAGTGCTTGCTAAGCAAGCACGCTGCTCACTGAGCTAAACCCTCAGCCCCAAGAAAGTTCTACTACCAGAGTCTAGCCTATCTATAGAAACTCAGGAACTGATGATGATGACGATGATAGAAGGATGGGGAGCAAAGCACTGAATTACTTTGGAACTATACTAAGGCACTGACTGCACCAGCATTTCCATTTTCCTGAAGCGATCCTTACCTCTGAACTAGAATTTCAGGAACAGCTGGTCTTCATTTGCCATTTCCTATTTCCCCTGATGCAAAATCTCCTCCAACATCTGCTCTGCTGAGTTGCTGAGCCACCTTCCAAGGTGTGCTGGAGGATCATCAAGATCCCCCCGGCTTACCCAGCACCACCCTAGGTCTCCCAGTGTGCGCGGTCTGATTACGTGGAACTTCACACATAACCAAAGCTACCTGGGTGATATTTCTCCTTTTAACATTCACTTTTGTCTGATTGGATTCTGATCAAAATTCTCAAATATACCATTTCTTGGGAATTTTTAACTTTATCTTCTGCATTTGCCATTTCTTACTCATTTTGCCTTATCTGTAAATTTAATCTAAGTCAAATTCGCTCCTCCTCCAGGTTGTTAATGAGCACTGTGTATTGGATAATAACAGTTTCCGGTCTTGAGCCCTTTGGTATCTTTCTCGAGTCTTATTCACATTCGGATCTAATTTGAGATGCCACCAATGATTATTTGTATAGACCATTTGTCAACAAAACCCAAAATGACATACCATCAAATCTTCCAGGCCCTACTTCTTTAATTGCTCTATGAATTGCTTGGGTCAGAGGTTTCACATCAAATAAATGTTTAAATGATTTCCACTGAATTCCCCTGTGGGGTTTCAAGTCCGTAATTGTGTTCAAAAATGGATGTGCCTATATTAGGGAGAATAATTGGAGGCTTTTGAATATGCCTGGCTTGTTGCTCATTAGATTCTCTTTTACCATGTGCATAGAGATCAATTTTCTTATTAAATTTCTTAACTTCTTACCTGGAATGACAGGCAGACCATGAGCACATTCATTTCCTGAGTCATCATGTTGATGAATACTCCTCTGCCTCTAAAATTTGGAACCCTGCCAAGCCCCAAGGTTTCTGTTGGCTCCTCGGCAGCTTATGCCATGGCTTTGGGTGCAGAGAAGCTGAAAATTCCCCCACTTCAGCTTGAGAACTGAATTTTGGATACTCCTTAACCGATTGGTGCCAATCATTACACTGGCTTCTAATCTAGGGGTTCCCAATCTTGGAAAATTTTATCTATTCATGCAGCCCCCACTCCATCCCCTTCTGGGACATTTGACAATATCTGGAGACATTTTTTGTCATTCCTGGAGGGTAGGGGGGCGGAGCTACTAGCATCAAGTGGGTAAGAGCCAAGGCTGATCATCGGTCGAGGCCCAGTTCAGCACCCACAACAAAGGGAATTCTGGTCCAAAATGCCCATAGGGCTGATACTAAGGAACCCTGTGATATCAAAGCTATTCTCAAAGCTGCCCCCTCCCACCAAGGAAGAGGCAATAACTAACTGGATTGAGAAGCTGACACCTGCTGCCCACTGGCTGGTCACTTTGTCCCTCTGGCCACAGATCCTTCATCCTTAAGTTTAGGATGGGGTGAGGATTGTATTAAAGATAGTAAATTCTCAAATCCCATTTCAGTTTCCTTCTTTCCTTCTTTCCTTCCTTTCCTTCTACCTTTTCTCTTGCCCTTCCTCTCTCTTCCCTTCCTTCCCTCCCTCTCTCCTTTCCTTCCTTTTTTCTTCAACACATATTTTTTGGATGCCAACCCCAAGCACTTTCATAAGCACTGTTGATGCAGAAGTTAATAAAACAGACAAAATCCCTACCCACAGGGAGTTGGCTTTCTACCCAGAGAGTGAGATAACATCCAAGAGCAGGCATTTCTGAGACCAGTAGGATCGTTGAACAAAACAGTGCAGTGTTCTGAGATCTGTACTCTGACCACCCAGGTCATTGGCCCCAGCTTGGGGAGAAATAAGGCTGAGTGTTTTACCGTGGTATTATGGTTTCAATCTAAAATGGCCCCCAAAGGTCATGTGTTTGGACATTCGGTTCCCAGCCAGTTGCACTGTCCAGGAAGCTGTAGGATTTTTGGAGGTGGGACCTACATTGCAGAGGTGGGTCACAGGGGAGGGGGCCTTTAGAGGTTTTACCCAGGCCCCTGGTTCTGCTGAGCTTTTTGCTCCTGATCCACCATGACATGAGGCTCTCCACCAGAGGCTGCCACCTGCCCTGCCATCTTGTCTCCCGTCATTATGGACTGACATCCTCTAAACATGAGCCCCCAGTAAATCATTCCTCCCATAAGTTTGTTCAGGTCGTTTCACTGCCACAGCAATGACTAAGCTAACACACATGAAGATGTGTGCTGTTATGATTTTAGTCATGCCATTGTTAATGACACATACTAAAATGTAAGTGCCTACAGTTGTACCACTGTGGCATCCAATCCTGTCAAATCTTGGAAGCTAAGCAGGGTCAGGCCTAGTTAGTACTTGGATGGGAGACCAGCTGGGAACACCAGGTGCTATAGGCTTGGGAGAAGGACCCAGCAACCCACGCCCAAAAAACAGCCATTGAAACCCCTATTAATAGCAGAGAATTACTAACAATACTGTTTCACGTGTTGTTCTTAGGATCGCTATAAGTCGGAACCAACTCTATGGCACTGACTTGGCACCAACTCAATGACACCTAACAACAAGATGTAGGTACTTCCAATGGAGAGAAAACTCTTCAGCCTAAACAACAGATGTTGGCCATACTCCATGTTCACAGCCATTGTGCTCCTTACCTGGGCCACACTAAAGCTTCTGGAAAGAGAGAGAGAGAAAGAGAGAGAGAGAAAGAGAGAGAGAGAGAGAGAGAGAGACTGTAGTTTGAATCCTGGGTTGGTTACTGAAGAGCTGTGTGATCTTGACCAAGTGATTAATCTTTCTTGGATTTGTTGTTGTTGTTGTTAGGTGCCGTTGAGTCAGTATCTGACTCATAGTGACCCTCATAGGGTTTTCAATGGCTGACAGTTTTGGGATCGCCATGGGAGTGGATTGCCAGGTCCTTCTCCCATTTTTGCAGTGCTGGGAATTGAACTCGGGACCTCAGAGACTGCAGCGCAGCGCTCTACCAACTGAGCTAAATCCTAGCCCTTCTTGGATTTAGGTTCCAAGAAAATAGTGACAACTCCCTTGTAAGGTTGCTCTACAGATTCAAGGAGCTTAGCACATCTCCTAGCACTGCACAGAGTACCTAATAAAGGAGTTATTGTAACACCCTTATGGCAGAAGAAACTCCTTGTACATTTTGGTTGTCTTTTGCACAGTGAGCCACCACTGCCTCTTCTTCCCCTGGTGGACCCTGGCAGGCAGAGATTTAGTAAGTACCACTGAGGTAGACACAGGAGAAGGACGTGGCAATCCACTCCTGAAGCAACCCTGAAACAATTAGCCATTGAAAACCCGACTCGAGGGCATCTAACAACAACAACTCAGGTAGATGCCCAGCCCTCCTCTCCCATGGTTCTGACTTCCCTGTTGACTAAGTCCTCCCTTACCAGTGGCATCAAAAAGAAATGGCTAGACAACTGTTAAAGGGGGCAAGACTGATTCTTTTCAAACTACAGCAGTGGAAGAGAAAGACTTCAGCATAGAATCAAATTCAATATTCCTGGAGCAAAAGAGAGGAGCCTTTTAAAACACTGGGCTGTGCTAAAAGAAAATCATGAAGGATATTTAAGCGTGGGGGTGTTGGTCAATGGGATCAGGCCTTCTGTTTGCTAATCTGCACTTACCCAGTGGAGAAACAAAGGGCTCACAGCTTTTTGAGGAGGTTGTTGTTGTTGTTAGGTGCAGCCAAGTAGGTATTCGACTCATAGCGACCCTACGTACAACAGGCAAAACACTATAGTCAGTGCTTCTCTGCTACTCATAGGGTTTTCAATAGTGGGTAGATTTTTGGGAGTGGATTGTCATGGCGGATTGATTTTTGGGAGTGGGTTCCCATGGCGGATTGATTTTTGGGAATGGGTTGCCTGGTCCTTCTTCCAAGCCTACAGCACCTAGTGTTCCCAGGCAGTCTCCCATCCAAGTACTAACCGGGCCTGACCCTGCTTAGCTTCCAAGACCTGACTGGATCGGATGCCACAGGGCTACGGCTACAGGCTTTGAGGAGATAGTTTTTCCAAATTGGAGCAAAGTTCCCACCTAACTTAGGCTCTGACCTCTCAAAGAGACTGAGGACCCAGGGAGCTGTCTCCCTTGATGTTTGCATTGCATAGAGATGGCTCTCAGGTCTTTGAGGAAGCTTTTCTGAGTGGAAGAAGACTTAGGTCTCCAAGGGCAGAGGAAGGATTTTTAAGTGAAAGTTTTCTAAGGTAACTGCTCCAAAAATGAAGGGAGGCTAGGGGCCTATAGTCAGATTTTAGCTGGAACAAACAGTAAGTTCTTTTGTCAGTGTTTGAGCTTTCTCAGGCAAGCATTTTTAAGGATTATTCTAGGAACATAGTCTTGGACTCCAATATGGTAGACATCATCAAGTCTGTTAGTATGGGGAAGTTGGATGGAGTCCTTTGTGGCAAGAATTTTGCAGTTGCTGGTGGGGAGGATTTTCCTACAGACCACGCCCTTCCCCCACATAGTCATGGTTTTCCTGTAGACTAAGTCCTTCTCTTACATGATCCTAGCTTTCTTGTGGACCAATCATCCTCCCCCTTGAGCATGGCTTTCTTTTGGGCTGAGAGTCGAGTCTCAATGTATCTTGAGCTTTCCACTCTTTATCTTTGACCCAATTTAACTGATGCATAGCATCACATTCCATTCATTCTCAGCCTGTTGAGAGTTGGCAAAAGTTGCCATCTGTTAATAGGTAGTTTGTTGTTCAGAGAAAACATCTTCTTAACCTTATTTGTCATTTTATTTTTTTGCTGTGCTAGGAATCAAACCCAGGGCCTTGCACATACTAGGCAAGCACTCTAAATCTGAGTTTTATCCCAAGCCCTGAAAATATCTTTTTAGAAATCTGATTAAATGAGCTGAGTACTGTAGTGTATGCCTGTAATCCAAGATTTCCAGAAGCTAAGGCAGGAGGGTCACAAGTTTGAGGTCAGAGATAGCCTGTACAAATTAGGAAGAACTTGTCTCAAAATAAAAGAATAAAAAAGGGGCTAGATACATGGCTCAGGAGCAGAGTACTTGCCTAATATGCACAAGATCCAACTCCCTGTACTGAAAAAGAAAGAAAGAAAGAAAGAAAGAAAGAAAGAAAGAAAGAAAGAAAGAAGAGAAAAAGAAAATATCTGTTTAAACATTCTTTTCAAAATGTAAAGTAGCAAGGAAGAGAATATGTCAAAAATTAAACTTCCCTTTTCATTTAAGCCCAACTCTCCATAGCCAATCATTACTAATTATCTATTGTTTTTCCTGAAAGCTTATCATGTGCTTCTGAGACAGGTACTCATTATTCCCATTTTACAGAGGTGATACCAAGGCCTCCTTCACATTCCCATGGTGACCAAATGGTGAGCAGTGGAGCCAGGACTGGGAGCCAGATAGCCTGACTGCAGAGTATATGTTCCTGTCTACAGTGGCCTTCATGATGGTTGACCTTGATGGTCACGTTGACTGGATTGAGATTAGTAAACACACCTTGGGTTGTGCCTGTGCAGGTGTTTCTAGAGAGGATTAACGAAGGAGGGAAGGCCTGCTGTGATATGAGCACACCATCTCATAGGCTGGGGGCCCAGACTGAATCAAAGAGGAGAAAGGAGAAAGCACCTCTCCCTCTGCCTTCTGGCCGTCATGACCGGATGCTCTGCTCCACCTCGCCCGTCGGCCATGATGGTCTGCCTCACCACAGGTCCAGAGACATGGAACCAGCCCACCATGGATGGAAACCTCCACGACTGTGAACCAAAATTAACCTTTCTTTCTTTAAACTCTTTCTCCCGGGTAATCTATCACAGCAGCAGAAAGGTGATTAACACAGCCTGTGTGGATTCTTTTCCTTTTTCCTTTATTTTTATTTTTGGTCCAGATCACATTCTATTCTGACGCTTGCTTTATTCACTAAATTATATGCTATGGATATTTTCCTGTCCACACATAAATCATGTTATTCTTTTGAAGGACCTTTACTCTTTTGTATGAAGACTCTATCATTTACTGAACCTGTTCTCTGTTGATGGCTACTTAAGTTTCTGCCTACTTCTTGCTATTGTAAATAATGTTGTGAAGAAAGAACATCATTATTACCTGAGTTGTGTACATAGTTGTGTGTGCATATCTCTGTGTGGTATAGTCCTTAAAATGGAATTTCTGTCTCAAAATACAGGCACACTTAGAAACTCATTAGTCATTTTTAAATGGCCCAAAGGACACCTTTAAGATACTGCCATGTGCCTGGGGCCTGGTAAAGCCTCACTTGGTTTACTTTTGCCTGAAATATTTGGCCTTTCAACACATACTGAGTTCTCAGGCAAAACTGGCTAATGGCTATTAGTAAAATAGTGTTGAGGGTCTAGTGGCTGGCAAGGTTCTCTGGAGTACCTGCTTGTATTAATTTTTTTTTTTTTTTTTTTGTGGTGCTGGGGGTTGAACCCAGGGTCTCATGCCTGCATGCTTTCCAAGTGCTGGACCACTGAGCTGCACCCCCAGCCTATTTTCTTTTACTTTTTTTTGAGACAGGGTCTCACTAAGTTACGCAAACTGCCTCTGGTCTCGAACTTGCAATCCTCCTGCCTCTGCCTCCTGAGCCACTGGGATTACAGGCGTGCGCCACCACGCTGGGCTGCTTGTATTAAAATTTTGAAGTAAACTAACTGTTACTCCTTATGAGCAGACTGGGACTAATAAACCTGGCTTTGGTGTGCCTAGAGGGGATCTCAATCACCTTCCCTAATTTATGAACACAGGCGTGCATTAAATCGCAGTTCAGCCTCTAATCCTCCCTTGGTGTTGAGTTTTTTATTCTTCCTCTGAGGCCTTACAAGTCCTAACTAAGCAGGTTGAATTAACAGTGGAGTTGCTCATAAGGAAACTTACTTTTTAACTTTCTTATATTCTTACATTATAAAGAAACCAGCTAAACCAATTTTCATTGATTTTTAAAATATGAAGACCAAGGAAGATCCCCCTGGTTGGAAGGGTGATGCCTGATTTGTTTTGCTTTGTTTTTCAACCTCAGGGAAAATGATCCAAGAATGAGCCTGGGGACAGGAAGACATTAATGGCAGTAATCTCATTGTTTTGCCATTAAAGTAGTATGTATGGAAATGGCAAAAACAAAAGATTAAAACCGCCACATATTTGTCATAATTGGCTTACAGCAGGATAGCTACAGTGACTTTCAAATGACATGGCTGATAACATCCGAATACACCAGGATTGGACACGGAAGGGCATGGCTATCTACACATGCTTAAAGCAGTTGAATAGGGGTGCGTGTTGAGTGTCCATTTTATTCCATGTTTAATACTTATTCCTGTAGTTTCCAATATACCAATGAAAACACACTCTCCCCTAACTTTCCCTGTCTGCTTCTTTCGTCTACCTTTGCCTAGGACATTTCTAGAAGGGTAAAGAGCCCTTGCAGTGCAGGCTGCTCATCAGCCTTAGGACTTCAGCTTTTCTCCAGGGTCTCCCACAGCAACAAGTTGAGAGAAGAGTACAACATTTGAGCAGAGCCCGGCGCGGTGGCGCACGCCTATAATACCAGTGGCTTGGGAGGCGGAGGCAGGAAGATCGCAAGTTCGAGACCAGAGGCAGTCTGTGTAATTTAGTGAGACCCTGCCTCAAAAAAGTAAAAAAAAAAAAAAAAAATGGGCTGAGGGTGCAGCTCAGTGGTCCAGCATTTGCAGAGCATGCAGGCGCAAGGCCCTGGGCTCAACCCCCAGTATAAAAAAAAAAAAAAATTGAGCAGGACCTCCATAACACCTCCTGGAAGTGTGATAGACCACGGGCTCAGGGAAGAGCAGATCTGTGTTTGCTACTGACTGCAAGCCCATAAAGCTCATACATACAGATCTAGAAGTCCACAGGGAAGCAGGAAAAAAAGAGCCAGGAGCACAGATATGTGTCCCATTTAACCAGCTGCAAGCACACTAGGTTGTCTTCTTGTCCCTGGGACATAGTCCAGGTCAGACATGTTGGTCTCTGCTTGAAGCTACTCCAGTTGCTGCATCCCCGAGGGCCCTGGTCTAGCTGGCATCTCCACAGGCTTGGTTGCTGGGTACTGATTACCAGCCTTGCAGTTGAGTAACTTCCATGTCTTTCCTGTCTATAAACACCATCTGGTAGGGAGAAAATGGTAACAGGGGAAGGAGAGAGCGCTATGTAACCAGAGAGAGAGGAAAGCCCTCTCTCGCTCTCTCTCGCTCTCTCTCTCATCTCTCATTCTGTGTGTGTGTGTGTGTGTGTGTGTGTGTGTGTGTGTGTGTGTGTGTGTGTGTGTGTGTGTGTGTGTTAAGCAGCAGTTCCAATGTAAGGAAGGTAGGATGAAATATTTCCATGCAACCTGGATTCCACCAGTGAGGCAGAGGTTTGTGAAAGCAATGGCATTGAATAACGTGCACTGTGACCCTGAGTGTGGTCTGTAAGGAATTAGGATTATGACTTCAAGTCATGAGAATATGGGGGATGTCTCCATGTGCACCTCATTCCTTCCAAAGCCAACAGAGTCCTGCTATTTGGAGGGACTGTACCTCCTGGGGACTGACTCCCAAGCTGACCCCCTCCACATGCCCATGGCTGTCACGGTCATGGTGCAACTCTTGCATCTGAGCATGCATTGATTTCCCTCCTCCACAATAAGATCTCATAGGAAACTAAAGTTGGAATCCACATCCTCGAGCTCAGTCCCCAGCATGTGCTTTCCAGCCGTGAGATCCATAACTCCATGATGAGAGCAAGCATGTGCTTCCCAAAGCGCAGGTGACCCAGTTCTCACAGGAGCCTTCACTACCCTGGTTGTCACGGCAATAGTTCCAATGACCTTCCTGGGAGGGAGCTGTGGGACTGATCAAATAGGATGGATAGATGTTGTTGTTGTTGTTGTTAGGTGCCATCGAGTCGGTATCCGACTCATAGTGAACCTCAAACGGTTTTCAATGGCTGACTGTTTCGGGATTGCCTTGGGAGTGGATTGCCAGGTCCTTCTCCCATTTTTGCGGTGCTGGGAATCGAACTCGGGACCTCAGAGACTGCAGCGCAGTGCTCTACCCACTGAGCCAAATCCCAGCCCCGGATGGATAGAAGGGGGAGTTTTACAAGGATCAATGCAAACTCAGGTGCACCCGGAGAATAAATGATGTCACAGAAGTTTTATAACAGAAAAAGAGATGGGGGGATTAGTTGTTGTTAGCTGCCATGGAGTCTGATTCATGGTGACCTTCATAGGGTTTTCAATGGCTGATTGTTTTGGGGTTGCCTTGGGAGTGGATTGCCATGTCCTTCTCCCATTTTTACGGTGCTGAGAATCGAACTTGGGATCTTAGAGACTACAGAGTGGCGCTCTACCAACTGAGCTAAATCCCAGCCTGGGGGGAAGTAGTAACAGAATCTACATAAGGTAATAGTGTCCCCTAGCTGCTAAATGTCAGCTTTGTCTGTGTTGATACTCAAGTCCAGATGAATTAGGTGAAACTGATTCTTAATGCTCATGAGATACTGGATTATGGAGAGGCACCTTGGTGCAATAGGAAGGGCTGGCGTTGAATGTGAAGACTTGGGTTTGCATCTCAATGTTTCCACTGAAGTGTTGGTTAGTTCCTTTAGGCAATTCATCTTAGTGAGCCTGTTTCCTGATTGGTCATATGGGAGCTCTTATGCCTTTTTTGAATATCTCAAAGGGTTGGAGAAGCAAAGAAACTGAACTATTACAAAGGGCTATCATAGTCCATCAGATCACTTGTAGTTCTCAGCTTCGCATCTTAAGAGGAGCATGGTTAGAATGCGTGGGAAGCAGAGAATGATGGGAGGGATTGATGTCCTATGAACTTCCATGTCTCACAAGCAGGATGATCTTAGTCATCTAACTAGCTTTGTTGCTTTTGATAAGTGATGTAAGTCCTCCAAACATCAGTTTCCCTATCTGTGATGTGGATAATCACAGGGAACTTGAAGAGCATATTAAACCCTGTGGATAAAGCACCTGGCATACGTAACAGTGACGAACTACTAGATTCTTCCCTTTCTCAAGGAATCGATGACGCGTTCCCAGGAGGAGGGGAATCTGAAGAGGGGCCAGATTGTTGTTTTCAAACATTGGCAGGGCTGGCACGTAGCCATGAGTAAACTTTTTATGTGGCGCTTTGGAAACTAAAGCAGTGCGTGAGGGTCACAGGGACTTCTGTCAATAGAAGCTGAGCACACTCCACGCTGTTCCACAGAACGCACTGCTCCGTGAAGGACTGGGCATGCCTGTCACCCCCTGTCAGGGACATTGTAAAGGACAGCCCTGCTGTGGGAGAGAGGGCGGACAGGAATTCCCTTTCCTCTTTAAAATTATTTGATCCATAACGTGATGTTCCTTTAATTCCCTCAGATCCAGTCTCACTCACAGCGATAAAAAATATAAAAGCAGTCCCTTAGGGGGTTATGAACAATGACTTCAGTGTACATGTGGCTTTAGGCAATAAATTCCCACAGCGGTACTTCAGGCTCTGCCATTTGGGGATGTTCTTCTACCATATTTTCTATAGCCAGAATAGAAATCTTGAGGGTTTTATTTTATTTTATTTTATATTTGCGGTACTGGGGGTTGAACCCAGGGCCTCGTGCTTGCATGCTTTGCAAGTGCTGGACCACTGAGCTGCACCCCAACCCTTTTTTTTTTTTTTTTTTTTTTTTTTTACTTTTTTGAGACAGGGTCTCACTAAGTTATGCAGACTGCCTCTGGTCTTGAACTTGCGATCCTCCTGCCTCCACCTCCCGAGCCGCTGGGATTACAGGCATGTGCCACCGTGCCTGGCTTGAGGTCTTTATTAAAAAGCGAAAGACCAGATAGGTTAGGTAAAGCATCAATGGCCCAAACCAGACTCTGCCATTGAGAACTTGGAGTAACCTTGACTTGACACAAAATCATGATCTAGGCAAAAGTATTTTTTAGGCCCTTATCCCCCATATTTTAACATAGGGTTTTAAACATATAGAAAAGGACAGAATAATATATGTCCTTCATGTATATGCCAGATAGATTTAAGGTTTTTAATTTGTATCATATTTGCTGTAAATCTTTAAAACATATGTCTCAGAAGGGCAGGATGGTGCGTGCCTGTAACGCCAGCACTCAGGAGTCAGAGGCAAGAGGATGGTGAGCTTGAGGCCAGCTGGGGCTATACAGCGAGACCTTGTCTCCAAAATATGTGAATAAATTAGTTAACAATTTAAAAATATCATTGATGCCTCTGAGCTTACTTTGAACTGCTCCCCAATGCTACTCCCTTTCTTTCTCTATAAGCAAAAACTGTCCTGAAGTCAAAACAATATCTGCATGTGTTTTTCTCTGTTTTTGTTATACATGTTTATATCAGGAAGTAATGGATAAGTATCTGTTCTCTATTGCTGTGTATCAAATCAACCTAACAGCACAGCAGCTTAAAATCAGGAGCTTATTGTCTCTCATGGTGGTGTGGAATCCCAAAGGGAATAAGAGAGACCTGAGGCTTAAGGAGGACTTTAGTAGTTGTTGTTAGGTGCCGTGGCATCATGGCCAACTCATAGCAACCCTCACAGGGTTTTCAATGGCTGATTTTTTCGGGATTGCCTCCAGAGTGGATTGCCATGTCCTTCTCCCATTTTTGCAGTGCTGGGAATCAAGCCCAGGACCTCAAGGACTGCAGAGCAGCACTCTACCAACTGAGCTAAATCCCAGCCTGACTTTATTAGTTGTTGTTGTTGTTGTTAGGTGCCGTCGAGTCGGTATCCGACTCATAGCGACCCTCTGTACAACAGGGGAAACACTATTGTCAGTGCTTCTCTGCTGTTCATAGGGTTTTCAATGGCAGATTGATTTTTGGGAGGGGGTTGCCAGGTCCTTCTCCCAAGCCTACAGCTTCTGGTGTTGCCAGGCGGTCTCCCATCCAGGTACTAACCAGGCCCGACCCTGCTTAGCTTCTGAGATCTGACGGGATCAGATGCCACAGGGCTACAGCTGCAGGCGACTTTATTAGTACTGGTACTTAACTCCATGGAATCATTTCCAAAGACTGAGCCCCGAACAAAGAAAGCTTGGACCTCTTATAGGGTCTTTGAGGCAGGAGGGTTTTCAAAAGTGATAAACGGGTGAGAGCAGAAATATTAAGATTACAGAAGCCAATAGAGGGGGGTCAGGTGGTCAGTTATCTATCGCCACTTACAGGAAGAGCAGGGGGGTACTTAAACTCTTCCAAACTGAAACTGGAACAAAGGGATATACATTATGTGTATAAGCAGTGCTATTAAACTGAAACAGCTCTGCTATTAGCAGAATTTACTAGGCATTTTCAAGAAACCAAAGTAATTTAGACACACATTATTCGTAACAAGTTAAGCCATCTTCAGCTGAGCAAACACTGCTTTTGTAGAACAAACAGTGCTTTAATAAGGAACTCCTGGCTTATCTGAGGGGGAAGTGGCTCCCTTTGGGAGCTGGGCTTCCATGGCTTTCTTTGACTAGGAGTAGGAGAGCAGCTGTTGAGCCATCCTGGCCTTGGGTCTTCCCCAAGATGGCACTGCTGGGGCTGCCGTCCTCTGAAGACGTCACCTCCCAACCGGCTGGAGAGTGGCTGTTAGCTACTGGCAGGAAGTTCTGGTTTCTCCTTCCATAGATCTCACAACACATGGCATGTCACCCAGCTGCCTCCCCCACAGTAAGCAGGTCAGGAGAGAGAAAGAGATACCAGGGACTTGGCAGTCAGCAAGAGAGCCTCGGGCCAGCTACCCCTCCAGCCTATCCATTGTGTAATATGTAACTGCAAACTAATCTGTGATAAGAATAGCCTGAGCAAATAATGACCCTTGTTCTTCAGATTTGCAGAACTGAAAAACTTCTCAAGACTAGGAGATTAGGATCATATGCACATCACCTAGCCCACCTGCCCGACAAGGTGCCTACCAGTCTGAGGCTACCCATCGTCGACTGTGAGAAGGTACCCACTACTCTGGAAATACCCATCAGCTGCCCACAGAAACCACTCTTCAATCCGTTTCCTGGAAAAATGGATTTTGGACAAGAGGCTTCTATCTTCTGAAGTGGCTTTTTGAATAAAGTTATCTTCCTTGCCTCAACACCCTTTCTCTTGACTTAATTGGCCTGTCATGCAGCGAGCAGCTGGACTTAGCCCTGGTAACAATAGTAGGGAAAGAAAATCCAATGGAAAAACTTTCAGCAGTACATTCTGTTGCTTAACAGACCTGGAATGAGAGATGGCCAGACACATATCAGTTCATGGGAAATTATCATTTTGCCTGGCTAATGTGGGACTGGGCTGGGATTTAGCTCAGTTGGTAGAGCGCTGTGCTGCAGTCTCTGAGGTCCCGAGTTCAATTCCCAGCACCACAAAAATGGGAGAAGGACCTGGCAATCCACTCCCAAGGTAATCCCGAAACAGTCAGCCATTGAAAACCCTATGAGGGTCTCTATAAATTGGATACAGACTCGAGGGCACCTAACAACAATAACAATGTGGGATTAGGAAAATAGGATTGGGATGTTGGTGACAAGGAAGTTGGTAGAATACGTATATGGCACAAATCACAGACATAATTATGTCCTTTGCGAATGCTGACCAAAGGACATCCCATGCAGAGGGGCCTCTGCAAAATGGTGAGCTCTGAGGATATCAGCCCACCCCTCTCCCTGGCCACCTCAGGCTTGCTCAAGTGAGCCCACAGTGTGACTGTGGTGATGGGTATGGAGGCTTTGCATAGGCTCAAAGTCCAGTACTTCCCCTTGCCAAGGCTAGGGTGGCTCATTCTATGGGTGTGTGCCTAATCTTCCAACAGCAGAGACTAACAGTAAGACCTCAATATGGTGGCATTGATTACCCTGGGCTTCTGCGGTGGACAGGGTAGGGAATCGTCTAGCATGAACGCAAGTGTTCATCATGAAGATTTGCCTTCCTTGCCTGTCAGTACCACCGTATATTGGCTCCCAGAATGCCTTACTCACAATTGCAGTACAGCAATGCATCCAAGTGAGGGACTAGTTCATAGCAAGGGAAGCCCAGCAAGGGGCTCAGGCCTGTGGAACCAAATGGTCTTGCTAGATGCCCCATCACTTAGAGACAGCTGGCCTAATTGAAAGCCTGAATATTTTACTGAAAACTAAGTTACAACACCACAAAAGCATGGTGGCCTGTTTAATATATAGGCTTTGAATCAGAGATGAAGATATGGATCTGTGTCTCCCAGAGCCACGATACTTGAGTCCAGGAGTCAAGCAATGGGAGTGAGAATGATTTCTCTCAGTTATACCTAATAACCCTTTCTCTTTTTCTATTTTATGAAAAAGTGTCTACTTTTTAATTAATTTTTTTACAATTTATATGTTCCTGAATATTACATAAAATGCACTGGCAAGGCAATCTGGGTCTATGTGTTGTAGTTGTTGTTGTTGTTGTTAGGTGCCGTCAAGTCAGTATCTGACTCATAGCGACCCTCATAGGGTTTTCAATGTCTGACTGCTTCAGGATTGCCTTGGGAGTGGATTGCCAAGTCCTTCTCCCATTTCTGTTGTGCTGGGAATTGAACTCGGGACCTCAGAGACTGCAGCACAGCGCTCTACCAACTGAGCTAAAGCCCAGCCCATAGTTGTTGTTAGGTACCATCAAGTCAGGTCCAACTCATAGCAACCCTATGTATAACAGAAAGAAACACTCCTTGACACTGTGCTATGCATACAATCTTTTTTATGTTTAAGCCCATTGTTGTAGGCACTGTGTCAATCCATCTAGTTGAAGATCATCCTTTTTTGCATTTACTCACCACTCTCCCAAACATGATGTCCTTCACTAGGGATTGGTCCTGCCTAACAACATGTTTGAAATACGTAAGACATAGGCTAGCCATCCTCGCTTCCAAGGAGCCCTCTGGTTGCACTGTTTCTAGGACAGATCTGTTGGTTCTTTTGGCAGTCCGTGGTATACTCAATATTCACCTCCAACACCATAATTCAAAAGCATCAATTCTTCTCCTGTCTCCCTTATTCAACGTCCAGCTTTCACAACTATATGATGCGACTGAAAATACCATGGCATGAGTTAGGTGCACCTTCATCTTCAATGTAACATCTTTACTTTTCAGCACTTCAAAGAGATTTTTTGCAACAGCTTTTCCCAATGCAATGCATCTTTTGAATTCTTGACTGCTGCTTCTATGGGTGTTGATCGTAGAACCAAGTAAAGCAAAATCTTGGACAACTTCAATCTTTTCTCCACTTACCATGAAGTTTCTTACTGACCCAGTTGTAAGGATTTTTGTTTCCTTGATGTTGAAGTGCAATCTATGCTGAAGGCTGTATTCTTTGCTGTTCATCAGTAAATGTTTCAAATCCTCTTCAGTTTCAGTGAATAAAGTTGTGTTACCTGCATAACACAGGTTATTAATGAGTCTTCCTCCAATCCTGATGTTACATATTTCTTCATAAGGTCTAGCTTCTCAGATTATTTGCTCAGCATAGAGACTGAAGAGGTATACTGAAAGAATACAGCCCTAACACACACCTTTCCTCACTTTAAGCCAGGCAGTGTTTCCTTATTCTGTTTGAATAACTGCCTCCTGGTCTATGTACAGATCCCACATGAGTACAGTTAAGTGCTCCAGTATTCCCATTTTTCATAATGCTATCTATAATTTGTTGTGATCCACTCAGTCTAATGCCTTTACATAGTCAATAAAACATAGACATCTTTCTGGTATTCTCTGCTTTCGGCTAATATCCATCTGACATCAGCAGTGATGTTCCTGGTTCCACATCCTCTTCTGAATCCAGCTTGATTTTCCAGCAGTTCTCTGTCTATATACTGCTGCAGTTGCTTTTGAATGATCTTTAGCAAAATTTTACTTGTGTGTGATATTAATGATACCATTCAATAATTTCCACATTTGGTTGGATCCCCTTTCTTGGGAATAGGCACAAACATGGATCTCTTCCAGTTAGTTACCCAGGTAGCTGTTTTCCTAATCTCTTGGCATAAATAAGTGAGCACCCTGTGTCTGTTTGATCAACCATTTCAGGAAGTTGCTTATGATCAGGAAATAACGGCATTGAAGGAAGAAGTGGAAGCTGCCTTGAAGGAACTGGTGAAACACAAGGCTCCAGGGGCTCATGGAATCTGGATTTACAGAGGCAAGGACTATTACCTGATGATTAATTTAACATTTTTGTGGTTATTGAGTTTTTTAGTTTTTAAAATTTATTTACTTTAAGTAAATGTGAATAATTTGTATATTTCTAAGAAACTATCATCATTCTCTGTATATTCAGTTTTGTATAAAATTATCCATAGTATTCACTAATGATTTTAAAAACCTCTACTGTATGTTTTTGTTCCTTACATTGTTTACTTTTGTCTCACTCTTATATTTGACCTCTGTATCTGTATAACATATGTTGAAATTTTTATCACACTAAATAAGTCTTCTAGAGACAAAAATTATTGCTTTCTTAATTCTGGCCATTTCAAAGCTTCCACTTTGTGGTTTGGTTCACTTCTAAGTCTTTTCGCTTTTACTTTATGTATTTCAGGGTTGCATGTTGGGTGCATACAAGATTATGCTTGCTACATCCTGCTGGAGCTTTATTTTTTAAGCATGATGCAGTATCTTTATATTTAGTAACTCTTTTCTCCTTTACATTGTACGTATTTGTTATTTATGTTGCAAAAGCTTTCGGTTAACATATGCCCTGAATATTATTTCCCAAACTTTCTTTTTAACCTTTCATTGGTAACTTTGTCTTAGAAATTTTCTGGATTTGGTTTGTTGTTGTCTTTCATTTGTTCTAATCCAATTTTATGGTCTCTGTCCTTTAATAGGTAGATTGATTCAATTTACATCTATTGTGGTTACATACAGATACATTTGTATTTATTTCTACTGTCTGCTTTCTGTTTGCCAGCTTTTTGCTTTTCTTCTTCTCAATTCCTGTTAGGCTGATAATGTTTTCTGTGTTCTCTTTGTTTTCCTCTTCTGTTCTGGAAGCTCTAGAACGTATTTATATTCTGTTAGCATAAACCTTATTTTTTTCCTAACAATGTGTCAAGTTTGTATCTCCAGTCCTCTCCAGAACAAGGCAAAAACTTGAGTATAATTAACCACTTAATATCTGCCACTATACTACCTCATTCAGTTCTTATTCACCAACGTTGATTGAGCACCTCCTATGTGAAGACCGAGCTAAGGGTCAAAGGTACTTTGGAGAGAAGAGGAGAATCTTGTCTCAATGAGAAAATGACAACCTAGTGCCGGTGTCTCATAGCTATTGTGCACTGCTTCATCTTTAAAAAAGTAAAATGTGCAAAAATGTGCTCCTTCCTTTTTCTTCTTTTAATAATCAATATTTAATTAAGTTTACTAATTCCCTTTTTGGGCTGGGATTTAGCTCAGTTGGTAGAGTGCTGTGCTGCAGTCTCTGAGGTCCCAAGTTCAATTCCCAGCACCACAAAAGTGGGAGAAGGGCCTGGCAATCCACTCCCAAGGCAATCCCAAAACAATCAGCTACTTACAACCCTATGAGGATCGCTGTGAGTCGGATACCAACTTGATGACACCTAACAACAACAACAACAATTCCCTTTTCATTTCTGTGTTTGCTCTTGGTTCTTGATTCCATATGTTTTTCTGTCTGGATTTATTATTCTTGCTTGGTGGTTCTTTAAGGCTCTGTGGGTAAATTCCCTGGATCTCTGTAGGTCTACAAAGGTCATCAGTGTGCCCCATTCTTGGGTGATAGGAAAATTGGGGAGAATCCCAGATTAGCAGACATTTTTCCAGCACTTTGAAGATTTTGCTCCATTGCCTTCTAGAATAAACCCTTGCTGATGAGAAATTGGCTTATGATCAAAATGTTCCTTTGTGGGTAATCGGTCATTTCTCTCTGATATTCCCAAGACTTTTTTGTTCATCATTAATGTTCTTGAGTTTCACAAAGATATGTCTATGTATACGGTTGTCTAAGTATGGATTTAATGTTATTTCTTTTTCTTGGTACCAAAACAGTATCTTTAATATGAGGGACCATGGCTTCACTGAATTCTAGAATATTTTTACCTATAAAGTCTTCAAATGATTCTCTAGAATTCCCTCTTATGTATATCCTTCAATTTTTTTTGGTACATATTACAGTTTCTCACTTTATCTTCCATTATTGTCTGACTATCTCTTTTTCTTTCTTCCCAAGTCTCTTGGTTTCTCTGGTCTGCATTCATGGTAGCACCTTCAATATACTTGCTATCTCTTTGCCTTTATCTACTCTAGAATTTATCCTATCTATTCAGCTTTTGATTATAATGACTATATTTTATTATTTCTAATTTTTCTAATTGTTTATTTTTCTTGTACTTCCATTCTTCATTCATCTATGCCTGGTTATTTTTCATCATATTTTGTTAACTTTTATAGGTGATTTTCCTTCATTTGCCTTTAACGATCCTAAACATAATTACTTAAAATTCCGTTCCCTTTGCTATATATTATTTTAATCTCAGAAGAATCAGTTAGTTAAATTAATTTTTTTGCTATGGGTTTTCCTTTCCAGAGTTCAAGTTTCAAATTTTGGGGTTAAGGCTCATCTTGTGTGGCAAGTCTGGCAGTCTGTATCTCTCAGGTTCCCTACAGTCTCCATTGGCCTTCCATATCACCCTAGCAAACAGTCTAGAATCGCTCAAATGAAAAACCCCAGAGTCAATGAAAGCTAGTCACAGAAGCAGGCAGCAGCTTTGCCCAGGTCCTGCGTGCAAGCCTGCACCCATGTCCTCCTACCTCCCTTCCTGCCTATGTGGCTATAAATCAAAGCCCAGTTGTTGCTACAGTTTTTTTCCAGCTCTGTTTTCACTAGGAGGAGGCCCTACCCAGCTCTGCTTTTAGGCAGAGACTCTGGTTCCATTTCTCTGCCATCTAACATTCTTAATCCCTGAAGCTTCCCAGGAACTGTACCCTAGACCAGCCTTGTCTCCTATGGCCAACAGGCCAGCCAGCCATGTTTGGAGGTGGTTCTGATGAGGAGGCTGTCTTCAAAGCATGACCTCTCAGTGCCACCAAAGTCCAATTGTTTCCTGCTGCACGAACTATATTCCCTGGGGAGATGTAAAAGGAGTGTCTGTTCTACCAGAGAGAATGCAGAGAGACCAGAAAAGGATTCCATCCAGTTCAAAGTGTTAAACCAATAAGTTTACTGGGGCTACTGACAGGAGTGCATGGGTGTCTCAGATGGCTGCATCACTGAAGAGTCGTCTTCTTGTTGTTAGGTGCCATTGAGTCGGTGTCCCACTCATAGTGACCCTACTTACAACAGGCAAAATAGTATTGTCAGTGCTTCTCTGCTATTCATAGGGTTTTCGATGGCAGATTGACTTTGGGGAGTGGGTTGCCAGGTCCTTCTCCCAAGGCTACAGCACCTGGTGATCCCAAGCCGTTTCCCATCCAAGTACTAACCAGGTCCAACCCTGCTTAGCTTCCAAGATCTGTGGTACAGCTGCAGGATGGCATCTAGGGTCTGAGGCAATGTTAACGGCATCATTAGCATTAGGCCTAGCTATCTGCTGGGTGGTTTTGCTTACTCCGCTGTCATCAGCTCAGGCCAGGGGCCCTTATGTAATCACAGGTGCTGTGCTTCAAGATGGTGATGATCTTGTCAGCCCCAGAGGAGAGAGCTCCACTGCCTATCCCCATTTTGGCAGACTCCCCCTAGACACTCAGGTTGGTATAACCAGAGTTCCTAACATCACTTCATATCAGACCAGCACTTCCTACCTCTCCATGAAATATACCTTCTTGTATAGCATTCCCCTGAGCCCGTAATCTCTGTGCAATGTCAACCAACTCACCTAATCTCACATTGCAGGTGGGGAAAATTACATTTGGATAAGGGGAAACCACAAGTTTGATTTGATGTTGTAGTTGGCATTCCAAGAGAAAGGAAACCATTCTTTAAATTGAACTCCACCACCAATGAGACAGAGAGCTGCAAGCTGCTGCTGTCTTTGCTGTAGTACTCCACAGATAGCTGAGTTCCCATTTATTTTCTTGCAGAGTTTCATTGTACATTTGACTTCAGTTACTTAAATGTCATCACTAAAGACTTTGGGAAATTAAAGATTTACCTTCATTCACTAATGTCTTATTGAGACATTTTGTTATGGATGTTCATTGGTCTTATACAAGAAATTCGATCTTTGTGAAAGTCATTGCTACTCATTCAAAATCATGACCTTATTTACAGTCTCATGTAGAGGGTTTAGTTTTACATATTGCAAAGATGAAGATCAGGTCTTCCTGAGTACTAGCCTTTCATTAATGCACAAGCTCACAGGAAACTATCAAAAGGCCCCTTGTACTAGGTGATAAAATAGGATGTGATGGATAGATTTTTTTTAATTTAAACTAATATTTGTTATTGTTGCACTCCTGAGTGGCCTTAGCACCAGCAAATTAACATCATTTGTGCCTGTCACAGACTCCATGCAACACTAGGATAAAGACAAGGCTTGAATCCACCACAGAACACCAAGGAACTTCAGGTTGATTAGCAATTCACAGTAACCCCAGTGTACTTTGTGTTGAGATTTTTTTTCCCACTAGAACTTTTAATAAATAGAGGAAAAAATACTGACTTACCTCTCATCTCCCTGCATTTTTCTTCTTTTGCACACAGCAGCCAGAGGCAGATGGCAGGAAAGTTCAAATGTCTGGAGGATTTACAAATGGGGTAATCAACTCCTAAATGGGCTCCTTACCTGCCTTTCTACAGGTTTTAAAAATGGAGATGGAGCTGGTATTTCAGAGGGACAATTATATAAGGACATTACAAGTGTAATATGTTAAGCTATCATAAAAATTTTTGGAAATAGCCAATTGAGACCTAATACCCTTTTGCAAATTCCAAAGAGCAAAAGTAACCGACTTCCATGCAGACTCTATTTCTTCAATTTACAATTATCAGCTAGCTGTGCTCTGACCTCTAAAATTTTTTATTAACACACCATTTTTCTTCTGGTACAGGAATTTCACTCGTCATTCTTAATATTGTGCTTTATTTGGGGCTTGTCAGTAGTAATTTCCTTGTGGTTAAAGATGCAAATAGCCTCAGCCTTTCTCAGTCACCAAGGCCCTACCTAATCCCTTTTTCAGGAAATAGACTTCATGCAGAGAAGCTGGGAAGAGGACAGAGACTGGGAAAAACAGTGGGGAAGACATGAAACACTATCATGAAGTGTCTGCAACAAGGGGTCCTGCTTAATGTTTTCCATTAAATGATACCGCTCTGTCCTGATGCTGGTGTTGTGGAAATATTGAGCGCAAGATTCCAGTGAATTCTTTTATTCACAATTACTCAACAAAGGTCATCTCTGAACACTGACTCTCAGCTGTAGATCAGAGACTGCTCTCCTGGAGCTCTAAGGAAATCAGGTAGGCACTGGCCGGTGGTGGAAAGCCAGATTATTGCAGATGATACCCATCCAAGCAGGCCAGCCTGAGTGGAGAAGGTGGTCTACAGTGGACCATCACGGCTACGGCGTATGCGCAAGGGAGAGCGTGTCCGACATGTTGCCTCAAGGTCAGCGCTGATTTTCTGTTACAAGCCTCATCGCCCCGTTTCCTGGCCAGGAGAGGAGACACCTTCTCAGCTGAGCCCTAGTCTCGATGCAACCATATCTGAGTCATATCAATCCAGCAGCATCCAACCCCGGGGAAGGATCCCAGGTTCCTCTCATTCCTGCTACTCTCACCCATGAAGCCATCTACTGCAGGAGGTTCAAATTTGAGCTCCAAACGTTGGAGGGAGGGGTAGAGGATAACTCTGCCCTGTTGTTGTTGTTAGGTGCCTTACAGTTGTGTCTGACTCATAGTGACCCTTACAGGGTATTCAATGACTGATTATTTTAGGATTGCCTCGGGAGTGGATTGCCATGTCCTTCTCCCATAACAGTGTCCTTGGTTGTTGTTGTTGTTAGGTGCCATCGAATCAGTATCCTACTCATAGCGATCTTATGTACAACAGGTGGAACACTTTGTCAGTGCTTCTCTGCTATTCATAGGGTTTTCAATGGCTGATTTTTGGGAGTGGGTTGCCGGGCCTTCTCCCAAGCCTCCAGTATGTGGTGTTCCCAGACGGTCTCCCATCCAAGTACTAACCAGGCCAGCCCTGCTTAGCTTCTGAGCTCTGACGGGATCGGATGCCACAGGGCTATGGCTGCAACGTAACAGTGTCCTAGGGCCTTGTTATTCCAACCAGCCACTGGTAGCAGGGGCCCAGAAACCCTGGTTATTGAAAGTGCCCAGGTGGTTCCAATGCACAGGCAGGGCTGGAAACACTGATTGGTGATTGACACTCAGAACATGAAGCCACTCCTGGAAAATCCTCAGCTCCCTCTAGCTGCCTGGCATCCGCCTCTGGCCCCTGCCTTTCTCTCCCTGGCTCCTCACCTAGTAAAAGCTGGAAATGGCAAGATGAGGAAGGGGTGTGTCAGCTTTAGCTGCAATGGGGGCTCCAGGGGTTTAGACCCTGGCCTGTCTCATAGCTGCCAGAGCTGGCCCTGGGTTGCTCAACTTAGAGCCAGGAAGAATTACAGAGGCTGTCTGGGGCTCTGCTCCCACTCAACTCGTTACTTATCTTTTTATCTTCACCTATTTCATTTTCAGATTTCCTCTTCCATCTCTTACTCTCCATTTCACATCTCACCCATCATGGTCCCTGCTGTGATTTTTTATTTTCTAAATTATTATCAGTTGCCTGGATGATACACATTAGTTATTTTGATTTTTTTTTTATGTAACTATTTTGGGTCAAAATTTTAAACTAATCTGTGGGTCAAAAACACCTCACACACATACATGGGCTGAGAGGGTGTGCACCCACGCGCGTGCCTGGGGGCAGGGTGGGTGGAAATTGAGGCATTTTGCATGAGTCAATTTTGAGTGGATGTGGAAAGCAGAGGTTTCGGGTGAGTGTGACTTGGCAAGGCCTGGTCTAAATTCATTTAAGTGGACGCAGTCCCTATTGTTGAATGAAAGTAAACGCGTGATATCATGGACAATAGGGAATTCAGGCTCCTCTGTTCCCAGATTCCCCTTCCTCAGCTATCAAGGTATCTGCAATGACCCCATCTGTATTACACTCCTGTGGAGACTGAAGGGTCTCTCTCTCTCTCTCTCTCTCTCTCTCTCTCTCTCTCTCTCTCTCTTCCCCTCTCCCTCCCTCCCCCTCCCCACCCTCCCTTCCTCCCTCCTTCTCTCTGTCATCCTCCCTTCTTCCCTTCCTCTCTCTCTCTCCTCTCTCTCTCTCTCTCTCTTTCTTTCTCTCTCTCTCTCCCTCTCTCTCCCTCTCTCCCTCTCTCCCTCTCTTCCTCTCTCCCCCTCTCACCAACTTCTCCATTAAAATGTAAAAGTGCCAAGACAGGGTCTGGGCTGGGCACCTGTAATCCTAGTAACTCAGGAGGCTGAATCAGGAGGACCTCGAGTTTGAGGCCAGGGGCAGCAGTGCAACTTAATGAGACCCTGTCTCAAAATAAAAAAAAATAAAAAGGGGCTAGGGGTGCAGCTCAGTGGTAGAAAACTTGTTTAGCACACGTGAGGCCCTGGGTTCAGCCTCCAAGTACAGCCTAAGTAAACAAATAAATAAGTACTCCTGAGAAGTAGGCATTAAGCCTTTATTTATAAATTACTGCTTTTTGCCTATCTGTTTAGGAGATATACTCTCAGGCCGTAAGACCCAGGAGAGGCACCTGGGGACCCCCAAGGTACCCAGGAGGTCCAAAAGGCATTGAGGGAGTGGGGCTGACCCTTACTAAATCCCCACAGCACTAGCAGATTGCTGAGAACCCAAAAGGCAAGTGAATGAAGGGTCAGGGATAAATAGAGACTGCACCCAGGATCCAGGTGGGGCAGGCAGAGTGTCACTGGCACGGGAGGCTCTGGGCCCCACCCTGTGTGTGCAGAGCACTGAAGGCTCCCTGCCGCCATCACATCCTTCCACTACAGGCTCAGCCCTGGGCGCTTGCTGTGGCCAAAACACTGCAGACCCCACGCCCAGACACGAAGCCGCAGGCCCGCACACTGAGGTCACCTGGGTCAGGGTGACTCACCTGGGTCAGGAAAGGCCTCCGGGAAGAGAAGGGGCAGAAGGCGCTCTGAGCTGGAGGTCTCTGTCAGAGGAAGGACTTCGGGCTCTGCAGACACACAGAGCTGTCTTCCCTTGACCGTGTGGCCATCGTGGTCTTGCAGATTCTGCTTTCAAAGACCTTCAGAGGGCTCCCAGGGAAGGTTTGTTTCAAGCTGATGCAGCCCCAAAATATTCAGCAAACATGATATCAAAAATATCAGCAAACATATTTGTAGGAATGAAATCACAGCAGGGTGCAGTGGCGCACACCTGTAATCCCAGCGACTCGGGAGGCAGAGGCAGCCTGTGCAACCTAGTGAGACCCTGTGTCAAGATCAAAAAATTGAAAAATGGGGCTGGAGGTGCAGCCCAGTGGTAGAGCACTTGCAAATCATGTGTGAGAGCCTGGGTTCAACCCCCAGTACCACCAAAAAAAAAAAGAAAGAAGAAAGAAAGAAAGAAAGAAAGAAAGAAAGAAAGAAAGAAAGAAAGAAAGAAAGAAGAGGAAAGAGAGAAAGAGAAGAGAAGGGAAGGGGAGGAAAGGAAAGGAAAAAAAGAAAAAGGACAGGCAGGGGAGAGGGGGAAAGAGAAAAGAAATGAAATGAAAAGAAAAAAGAGATCACTGTAGCATGAAAATCACCACTCATGAAACCCAGTTTTGATGAGACGGCGCTTATGACCCTTAAGCAAAGGACCTCCTTCCTATGGCTGGAGCAAGAGGCTTAGGGGAGCCTTGGCCTGGCGTGGGGCCAGGCTGGCCTGGGTGCCTCTCTGCTGGGCAAGAACTCTTTTGCTAGAAGTAAGACTTTGTTCTCAAAAGCAGGCCCGGATGGGAGCTGCTGAGGATGCTGTCATGAGAGAAAGGACTTGGGCTGCGTCTGAAGAGTTGGGCACCCTCAGGGCCATGAAGAAAGACTCAGTCATATTCTCTGACCTTAGCAGCTACCAGTTGAGCTAGAAAGAGAGAATCATTGAAAAGGAAGCCAGATGCCTGGCGTATTTAGCCTGCCCAGAAGTCCAAAGACAGAATGAAAAGCAGAATTTTTCTTTTGTCTGTATCCTTGGCCTACAGCTGTAGCCCTGTAGCATTCGATCCCCTCAGATCTCGGAAGCTAAGCAGAGTTGGGCCTGGTTAGTACTTGGATGGGAGACAGCCTGGAAACACCAGGTGCTGTAGGCTTGGGAAACGGACCCGGCAACCTGCTCCCAACAATCGTCTGCCATTGAAAAACCTGTGAACAGCAGAGAAGCACAATAGTGTTTTGCCTGTTGTACATAGGGTCGCTATGGGAGAAGGACCTGGCAATCCACTCCCAAGGCAATCCCGAAACAGCCAGCCATTGAAAACCCTATGAGGGTCGCTATGAGTCGGATACCGACTTGACGGCACCTAACAACAACAACATAGGGTTGCTATGAGTCAGATACCGATTCTACGGCACCTAACACAACACAACACACACACACGCGCGCGCGCGCGCACACGCACACATATATCCTTGACTCTATAAAATGTGATTTCAGATATCATTCAGTATCTGTTCAATCTCCCTATTATGTGGAAAACAGGCCATGCATTGGGGGAGGCATGCATGTGAGACCCTAAGTATTTACGTCTTCAGATGAAGATGTAAATGGTAGCAGCATTAGTGGTAGAGCTCTCCTTCCACAACAGAGACTGAAAGTAGATTCTTTTCTTTTTCTTTTTTTTTTTTTGTTTTTGTTTTTTCAGTAGTGGGGAGTTGAGCCCAGGGCCTCACACATGCTTCTGCAAGCGCTTAACCACTGAGTCCTCCAGCCTGAAGTTTCTTTTCTCAGACTTGCTCTCTGACCACAAGCACGTGACCTAGGCTCAGTGAATCCCATGCAACAATCTGGGCTCTTTGCCTCTGGAGCAGCGACAGGGGAATGTAGTCTGGGCAGTCCCGTCTAGTCCCCGGAGACCCTGAGGCAGGTTTGCTTCTGGCACCCGCTGTTGCACAGGGTAGTGGAAATGACCAGAGCACCAGAGTCACGTGACCCAGTGGGCACAGTATATTCAAAGGAGTGTGCCTCTGTGGCCTGATTTTTTTTTCACCTTTCTCCATTCCATTTTCTTTTCTTTTCTTTCTTTCTTTCTTTCTTCCTTTTTGTTTGTTTGTTTTGTTTTGTTTTTGTGGTACTGGGGTTTGAACCCAGGGCCTTGCGCTTGCATACCCTGCAAGTGCTGGACCACTGAGCTGCAACACCCCCCCCAGCCCAATTTATTTTTTTACTTTTTGAGACAGGGTCTGGCTAAGTTACGCAGACTGCCTCTGGTCTCGCACTTGCAATCCTCCTGCCTCCGCCTCCCAAGCCACTGGGATTACAGGCATGCGCCACTGCGCCCAGCTGTTCCATTTTCTGAGTCTGGATCTCAAGCATCTAAAGCAATTTGATGAGTTACTAAACAATCTTGCAGAAAATCTTTTGTCTGGTTGGATGAGAACCAGTCTCTGTTATTTGCCAATTAGAATGGACAGATAAATCAAGAAGTGAAAAATAAAATAACTGAAGTAAAACCCACACCGGATGAGATTACCAGATTACACACGACAGAGGAAAACACCAGTAATCTTGAAAACAGTAATATACATTATTCAAAATGGAGCACAGAGAAAGAAGACTTAAAGTGAACAGTGACCTGTGAGACATTTAACACGTGCAGCTGGAGTCCCAGAGAGGAAAGAGAAGAGGAAAGAAAATGTTAAGGAAACAATGCCCCCAAATGATACAAATTTAAATAAACTCACTGGTCCAAGAAGCCCAATAAACCCTAATGGAATAGATATGAAGGAAGTCATGTCAGAGAACAGCATATTCAATTTGCTGAACACGTTTTTTTTTTTCCTGTGTGAGTGTGCGTATGTGTATGTGCATGTGTGGTCAGGGATTTAACCCGAGCCTAATTCATGCTAGGCAAGCACTGTACCATTGAGCTACATCCCCAGCCTTCAACACAAAAAACTGTTAGAGCAGCCAGAGAAAAAGATGCATTCTATTCAGAGGAACAAAGCTAAGAATAACAGTAGACTCATGTTAGGAACCATGCAAGCCATAAAATAACGAAAACTCATCTTTAAAGAACGGAAAGAAAAGAAAACCATCAGCCTAAGTTTCTTTGCTCATCAAAAATGTCCTTCAAAATCAAGGCAAATGAAGATGTTTTTAGGCCAAAAAAAAAAAAAAATGCTGAGAGCATTCATTGTCAGCAGGTCTGCGTTTCACAAGTTTTTCAGACACAAAGAATTGTCTGCACTCCTTCTTTTGAATTCATCCTGTTTTATGGCTTTAAAGAGCGTCATTAGGCTAACAGCTCCTACTGCTCCGTCTCCAGCCCCCGTATCTCCCTGAACTCCAGATTGGGGAATGCACCTGCCTATTCAACATCTCAGCTTGAGCATTCCACAGCATCACAGACTTCGTGGGTTGTGAACCCAGTACAGGATGTCTTCCCACAATCTTCACCATCTGGGCAAATGACGTTATCGTTCAAGTTTCTTAGATCTAAAACTATTCAAAGTCAATCCTGAATCTGACCGTTGCTCTTTACCCCTAGTGCTATTGCCCTGGTTGAAGCCATCATCCCCACTTATTTTCGTTATTGCAACTGTCTCCTAAATCTTCCCCCGTTCTCACTTTGTTTTCTCCTAAAGACCTTTATTATCAGTCTCTCCCTTGCTCAAAATCTTCCAAGTCTTCCTATCTCAGAGTTGCAGCCAAAGCCATTACAATGGTCTCCAAGGCCATGGATCTTGTCTCTGCCTGGATTGCAGCTCCTCTTATCCAGCCCCAAGTTCACTCAAGTCCAGCCACACTGACCTCCTGCTGCCCTTCTAACTTACCAGGGCCTTTGCATTTGTTCCTTGTGCCTGGAAATCCTTCTACCACCTACCTGCCTGCCTTGCTCCCCTACCTGCTTCACCTCTTTGCTCAAACTCTACCTTTCTAGAAAAGTTTTCTCTGGCTGTGGTTTTTAACATTAAAGCTCCCCACAGCACTTCCTGTCTTCTTCTCCTGCTTTGTTATTCTCCATAATACTCAACATCTTCTGACATTCCACATATTTCGCTTAATTTTTCTTTATTTCCCCCTTGAATTATCTTTCTCTCCCTATTAGAATGCAAGTTCCACGAATGCAGCGTGTTTCTCTCTCTTACTTTCTACTACTATGTGCCAAGACTTGGATCAGGGACTCGTACCCACTGGATGCTTGATGAACATTTGTTGAATGAAAAAAATAGAACATTTGAGCTGGAAAAGACTTTCCCCAGAGACAGACATCACCCTAATGGGCCCCTGCTAGGCTCCAGCTTACAACGAAGAGGCACCAACACCTGAAAACTGCTTCTTTCATTGATGAGATTTTTCTTCTACATGAGCAGCCCTGGACCTCCTACCTTAGCAGAATGTCCTAGGACAGCCTAGGAAACAGCATTTTTTTCTTTGCTGGCATTATTTCCATTAAAGTTTGAAAGTCCTTGCTGGCTTCGCTCTGGGAGACGTCAACAACAGAAACACACATGTGAAAGGTTACCTGCAAGAAAAACCTCAGCAATGTCTGCAGGTAACAATCCTGGGTCAGTGGTGAGAGTTGCTACTGAAGGCCCAGCTCGTTAAGAATCCCGACGTGAGAGGATCCAGCCCTTTGAACCGTTCCCCAAACTCTGAATGACTCATGCAACCATGGGAGCTGTAGGTTAGTGCCAGTACCCCAGGAACGCCCATGGCGTGTGAGATAAAGGCATCATCAGATCTCTTTGTCATTAAGACCAAGAGGAAATGGCTGGGATGATGTCATGGATCGTAATAAGCAGAACTATTATTACAGGAATGACTATTCCCTGCCTTGAATGCCTTCCATGTAACACCCAATAAAATATTAATATCAATCAGCCTCGGTGCCATTCACTCTTCACCAACATTCGACCTCTTCTCCTACCACTTGATTAAACTACCTCTCACTCTGGCCACTGGTAAGACTCTAGCGTGTGTTTTGTCTTTAATTTGACCTCATGACTACATTTGAGTACAGGGGCCCCTCTCTGCCATGTCAGCCCTTTCTCCTGATTCTTCCTACCACTCCAGGAAGTCCTTCTCCACTCCCCTTTCCATCCTGATGCTGCCTAACATTCTGTCTTCTTCACTGCTGGGAAACAGTAAGTTATTATGGCGAACCTCGGGACACGCTCTAGTCAAATGCTCCCGGGGGTGTTCTGGGTGGTTCTGCTGGCTGAACCTAAACTCCCCACATCGGAATGTATTTGGAAAGTGAGGAGGCATAAAATGTTCAACACCAGCGTCCACAACACCCTAGAAATTCCACCATTTCTTTGTTGTTGTTATGTGCCGTCGAGTCGGTATCCGACTCATAGTAACCCTCATAGGATTTTCAATGGCTGTTTCAGGATTGCCTTGGGAGTGGATTGCCAGGTCCTTCTCCCATTTCTTGTGGTGCTGGGAATTGAACTCGGGACCTCAGAGACTACAGCACAGTGCTCTACCAACTGAGCTAAGTCCCAGCCCCTTAGACCTCATAAAAACACTCTGATCTAAATTTTCTATCTCTAGGATCTTGGTTTGGGGGAATCTAGAAGTACCTAGAAATACCTTAGATAAACCCTTCTCATGGGCAGAATATAGTAAGAAAGATCATCTGTGAAGCATTTCATTGAAGAGGTTCTTTGAAAATAACATTTAAAATCACAGAGGAGATCTGGCCTTGAACTTGTGATCCTCCTGTCTCTGCCTCCCGATTCACTGGATTACAGGCATGCACCATCATGCCAGGTTCCACTTGGTTTCTTTTTTTTTTTGCGGTACTGGGTGTTGAACCCAGGGCCTCGCGCCTGCACGCTTTGCAAGTGCTGGACCACTGAGCAGCACCCCCAGCCCATTTTTCTTTTTACTTTCTGAGACAGGGTCTCGCTAAATTACGCAGACTGCCTCTGGTCTCGAACTTGTGATCCTCCCGCCTCTGCCTCCCGAGCCACTGGGATTACAGGCGTGCACCGCCGTGCCGGCTCACTTAGTTTGTTAATGATCAAGATTACTTCCGCCACTCTTGAACTCAGCAGCCTACCTCCCTCCTCGTGGCCTAAGAGCCAATAACAAGCAAGTGCCTAGACTGTACCTTCCACATACATACAAAGGGGCTCTTTTTATGGACCTTCATTCAGTTTTTAAAATGTCCCACAGTGGTTTACTCACTTACTATCAGAAAGTAGAACACATAACATTTCAATTATAAAAATGTGAGCAATGATATCTTAATGCTATTCTTCATTTCTGTTTCCCATGGTGATTGAAAAGGCATCTGGCCTACGTACAATGCGTGATGTGGAACGACAAGGCATAGCTTTGTACTGGCAGGAACAAAAATATCCCATCTCAACGATGATTTGTTAGCTTTGAGAGTGAATCACCAAGCTCCCTTTGGGTCTTTAATCCACTCTTGAATTCCAAGTGACTTCTTGCAGTGCCACCAGATGGGAGCTCTAAGTGGCAGGCTGCTTCTCTTATGATGTTTCCCCTCTTAGTGAGGAGGCAGAGTCAATCTATCTGCCTCTAAACTCATTGATCTAATCAGTAGGAAAGAGAAATGCCTAACCAGCCACAACAGATAAACTGGATCCTAGGGAGGATATCAGGCATGTCCCAGAGAATCAGAAAAATAGCAGAGGAAGCTCCCAGTAACTATCATGGGAGGAAGAGACGCTGATGTTTCTATATCAGTGTACAAGTCAGAAAAGGGAGGTAAAACTCAACTGGCGTTTTAATGAAGGGATGAATTCTCCCTCATGGATGGTCTTGGAGCATGAAACTTACACAGGAATATGAGTTGTATGTTTTTCCCAAACATATATTGTTGTATGTTTTTCCCAAATATAAATTCATAGGAAAAATTCTGTGGTGTAAATGCCAACAAACTGACTCTAATATTTATAAGTTTCTGTTACCTGCTGTCGAGTAGGGTCCAGCTTACAGTGACCCTATGTACTACCCCACTCCTCAACACTGTGCATTGCCAAGCACTATGTCCGTGCTTCTCTGCTGTCCATAGGGTTTTCCAATGGCTGTTTTGGGAGTGGGCTGCCAAGTCCTTCTCCCATTTTATGCAGTGATGGGGATCAAACCCAGGGCATCAGAGAGTGCTGAAATGCACTCTATCAACTGAGATAAACCCCAGTTCCAATGTTTATATGGAGAGGCAAATGTCCCCAAATAGCTAACACTATGTTGTTGTTGTTGTTAGGTGCCTTCGAGTCGGTATCCGACTCATAGCAACCCTCATAGGGTTTTCAATAGCTGACTTTTCAGGATTGCCTTGGGAGTGGATTGCCAGGTCCTTCTCTGGAACACTATATTAGAGAAGAATAAAATTGGAGACCTTATAGTGCCTGATTTTACTACTTACTATAAAGCTACTACAATCAAGACAGGAAAGTATTGTCGAAAGAATAGTCAAATTAATCAGCAAGACAGAGTGTCCAGAAATAGACCCACCCAAATATAGCCAACTGATCTCTGACAAAGAAACAAAGGCTATACAATGGAAAAAAATAGTGTTTTCAACAGATGGTGCTGGAGCAACTGGATACCCACATGCCTTCTACAAAAGTTAATTCAGAATGGATCACAGACTTAAGTATAAAATGCAAAACTATAAAACTCCTAGAAGATAACATGGAAGAAAATCTAGATGACCTTGAGTATAGCAATGACTTTTTAGATTTAACACGATAGGCACAATCCATGAAAGAGACCATTGATAAGCTGGGCTTCATTAAAATAAATAACTTCAGCTCCGCAAAAGACAATGTCAAGAGAATGAGGAGACTAATCTTAGAGACCAACCCTAACTTAGAGAAAATTCTTGCAAAAGAAAAACCTGACAAGCACTCTTATTCAAAATATACAAACATCTCTTAAAACTCAATAGTAAGAAGGTAATCCAAATTAAAAATGGGCAAAAGACTTGAATAGGCACTTCACCAAATAATACACAGATGGCACATAAATGTGACAAGATGTTCAAGATGTGTCATTTGGGAATTATAAATTAGGACCAAAATCCAAAACACTGTCAAAAAGTACTAGTGAGGATGTACAGCAACAGGAATTCTCATTCTTTGGAAGACTTTTTGGCAATTTCTTATAAAACTAAACATACTCTTACCATAGACTCCAGTAATCATACCCCTTAGTATTTATCCAAATGAGCTGAAAACTTGTGCTTCTACAAAAACCTGTACATGGATATTTATGGCAGCTTATTCATAATTGCCAAAACATGGAAGCAAACAAGATGTCTTTCAGTACATGAGAAGATAAACTATAGTACATCCCAATAATGAAATATTATTCAGCACTGAACAGAGATGAGCTGTCAAGCATGGAAAAGACAGTAGGAAACTTAAATGCATCTTACTGAGTCAGAGAAGCCAATATGAAGAGGCTGCATACATACTGTATAATTCCAAATATATAGCATTCTCGTAAAGATAAAACTATTGGGGCAGTATTATGGTTTGAACCTAAAATGTTCCCCAAAGGTCGTATGTTTCAATGTTTGGTCTCAGTCCAGTAGTACTGCCCTGGGAGATTGTGGAACTTTGAGATGTGGGTTCTAGATTTGCAGAATTAGGTCAGTGGTGGCAAGGTTTTTGGAGTTTATCCCAGACCCATGATTTCAGATGCTCTCTCTGCTCACTTCCTGCTGATCCACCATGATATAAGGTTGTCTGCTACCAGCCTTGCCCTGCCACCATGCTTTCCTGCCTCTGTGGACTAAGATCTTCTAACCATGAGCCCTCAGTAAATCCCTAAGTTTGTTTCAGTCAGTTTCTCTGCCATAAGGATGAATGATCTGACACAGAAAATTGGTACTGGAAAGTGGGGTCATTGCTGTGCAGAAGCCTGGCCATGTGGTTCTGAGGCTGTTGGAACTTGTTTGCAGGAGGAGTTTGGAAGAGTTTGGAAATGTGGGCAGGAGAACCCCTAGAATGCTATAAGCAGAGCTTCAAGGGTGGTTCTGATGAAAGCAGGAAGACCAGAATACCATGGCTGACAGAAATGTGAAGAGGGATCACAGAATTTCAAAGGAAGATGAGGATTCTATTGGGAATTATCTGGAGGTGATTCGTGTTCTATTCTGGCAAACTATCTGTGGTGTGTCCATGTCCTAAAGATTGGAGTGAGGCTGAACTTAAAAATAATGGACTAATTAACTTAATGAAAAAAATATGAAGGAAAAACAGTACTAAGTACAATGGCTTGATTGTTGCTTGATGCATCACAAAAATGGGAGAAGGACCTGGCAGCCCATTCCCAAAACAATCCTTAAACAATCAGCCATTGAAAACCCCATGAACAGCAGAGAAGCACTGACAATAGTGCTGAACCTGGCACAGTATCAGGGAGTGTTTTGTTCTGTTGTACATAGGGTCGCTATGAGTTGGACCCCACCCAATGGCATCTAACAACAACAACATATTGGAAAAACTGGAGTGAAAGGTACAGCAGGAAGATTTTTTAAATGTGTAGTTTAAAGAGGAAAAAAGATGTGGTTTGTCAAAGGTTGCTGCACACAGGGCCGGTCTGGGCAATGAGGAAGTAATTATTAAAGAAAAAAGTGGTGGTAAAGAAAAGTCCCTCACTCTGTGCTGGAACAATAGGACAAATATCCTCAGGGCACAAAAAGAGTCAGCCAGGACCTTCCAGAGTGCCCCTGGGATGCCCTGGTGCAAAGGGGCTGCCCAGAGAAGTGGTTTCTCCACCTGGGCACACAAAGGCTACTGCAGCTGTAGTCCTAAAGGGCCCAGCTACCACTCGACCTGGCAGCACATTTTGGTGATGCCCATATGGCATTTGTTTTGTAGGCATGATGAATGCAGGGGTTATGGGTTATGGAGGCTGCTACTAAGATTCCAGAAAATAGCCTGCAAGACCAGGGAGTGTGCATTGGGGTCAGGTGCCCTGTGGAGAACCTCTGAAGGGTTGAGGTGGGACGCTTTGAGGGTGGAGCCTAGGCAGCAAGGGCGCCCCCATGATGTGGAAGATGCCAGCTCTCTGCCCAGGGAAGCTTCAGGCAACAAGTGGAGCCAGCCCATGAGGGCCATGTGTGGTGCAAATGGCCAGGCAAGAGGGGTGGAGCCACGCAAGCCTGATTGAACCCAGTTCCTGCCAGATGCTAGACAATATGGCATGTGCCAGATGCCAGACATGGTACCACAGGATTTGTTTAGCAAGAATCAGTCTTGCTTGAGACCCATCTCTCCTTCCTCTGCCCTCAATCTCCTTCTGGAATGGGAGTGCTTACCCTGTGTCGTTTGTGTTGGAAGCATGTACCCTGTTTTTTTGTTATTGTTGTTGTCGTTTGTTTGTTTGTTTGTTTTATAAGGGTTCACAGCTAAATTTCCCTTGAGTTTCAATGGAGACTTTGGGCTTAGTTATTTAAATATGGTTGAGACTGTTAAGGCTTTGAGGACTCTTAAACTAAATGCACTTTGCATTATGAGATGGCCATGGACCTTTGGGTGATAGAGGCAGAGTGTCATGGTTCGGATCTAAGATGTCCCCTAAAGGTCATGTGTTGGGATGTTTGGTCCCCGGCTGGTGGCACTGGACTAGGAGATTGTGGAACTTTGAGGGGTGGGTCCTAGCTTTGCAGATGTAGGTCATTGGGTACAGGCCTTTTGTAGTTTACCCTGGACCTGAAGTTCTTGTTGCTTTTTCTGCTTGCTGCCTCCCAATCTGCTATGATGTGAGGTTGTCTGACACCACCCCTGCCCTATCACCATGCCTCCCTACCTCTATGGACTAAGATCCCATCATCACAAGCCCTCCAAAATCTTTCCTCCCATAAGTTTTTTTGGTTGCTTTCTCTGCCAGGTAATGAATGAGCTAATACAGACAAGGTATTGATGTGATCAATGTGACCAATGATTGACAGGTGTCAGAGGTTCAGAGGGATGCCTAAGGTAACACAGGGAATTTTTGAAGCAGTGAAACTACTCTGCATTATACTATAATGGTGGCTATATCATCATAAGAATGTACAACACCAAGAGTGAGCCTTAATGTGAGCCATGCACTTTGGATAATGATGATGTTTGATGCAGGTCCATTAATTGTAACAAATGCACATGCTAGTGCAGTACATTGGTAATGGGAAGTGCTGTGCATGTGAAGGTTCAGGAAGTATATGGGAAATCTATGCACTTTCCACTTTGTAATGACCTTAAAATTGCTCTAAAAAGTAAATGCCCACAGAAAAGCAAAAACCAAAGAGAATTCTGCAATATGGAAGAAGCCACACAGCTGAAGGAAAGTCGTTAAACTTGGAAAGAGGAATAGGGTGGAGGGTATTTGGGTGGTGATTGAAGGAGAGAGCAACCTTGGAAGGAATCCTACAACAGAAAGCATGGCCTCAGAGAGCATGGTGGGGAAACAGCCCATTTCCCAGACTGGCACAGAGCTGGTGCAGAGGTAAGAGTCAGTGCAAAAGCGGTTTCTGTCCTCCCATCATCCTAAGCTTCATGCAGGTAAAAGCAGAGGCTCCAAAGAAAATGTCTCTGATGTAAGGCATGTCTGCAATAGTATAGGCCGATGGGAAAGAGCAGGCCCCTAATCCCAGCCCTTGGGAAGCTGAGGGAGGAGGATCGGCATGTGTTCAAGGCTGGACTGATTTACAGGGAGTTCCAAGATGGCCTCAGCTACACAGACAGATCTTGTGTCAAATAAATAAATAAATAAATAAATAAATCAGAGGAAAACCAGGATTTTATGGTCAAAGGTTATAGGAAAGAATGTTTAAGAGGATAACACAGAAATAGTAAAGTCCTATTCAAATCCAGGCATCTAATCAATTCTTTTTTTCTTCTTCTTCTTTTTTTTTTTTTTTTTTTTTTTGTGGTACTGGGGGTTGAACCCAAGACCTCACGCTTGCATACTCTGCAAGTGCTGGACCACTGAGCTGCACCCTCACCCCATTATTTTACTTTTTTGAGACAGGGTCTCGCTAAATTACGCAGACTGCCTCTGGTCTCGAACTTGCGATCTTCCCGCCTCCGCCTCCCCAGCCACTGGATTACAGGACTATGCCACCGCACCTGGCCCATCTAATCAACTCCTGACCTGCCCTGATGCTAACTGTGGAAATGAGGTAAAAGAGCCCAAGTCAGTTAGACTCCCTAAGTAGTAAGTGGAGGCAGGGCCTCATCCATGGTGTGGCCCAAATCCCTCCTTCCACCCCTCCTAGCCCACTCCACTCCCGCATGCCTCTCACCTGAAACAGAGGGAGCCTGCTGACCCCCAAGAGTGGTGACGGATGGATCTCTGCCCAGAATTTCAAGATGAGACTAAACTGATTGTCCAGGACCCTGGGCCAGAGACTACTCTGTAAAATGTGGTGCTCAAATAGAAACCAGGTGACCACTAATACAAGGTTAGCATCTGTTTGGGGTAGAAATCATGGTGAAAGGGGGGCAGGTAGACACTGCATTTCTGTTTTGGGGGTTTTTTTTTTTCCTATCATGTAATCTGAAAATGACTTCACAAAGATAAGAAGGGCGATATGAATAACCAAGCATCCTAATCACATTTATTCCCAACTAATTTGTGCAGAGGTCTGTTTCTTGGTGGTTCTCAACTCTGTCTGCACATTAGTCACCTAGGGAGGTTTTTAAGAGTGCAGATGCCCAGGCTTGCTTCCATTAACTTATAAATACTCATACCCAGCTTACTTAGAAAGGTCAGACTTCCTCCTCTTTACAACAGTGCTTCATTTGTCCAGCTTTGCTGGGACATGGCAGTTCCGAAACATATTTAATAGAGCTGTTTAGTGTCTGCAATCTGGTTTTTGGAGTGCGCTGAAACTGTTTGTCTGGCATTTGCGTAATACTAACATATTGATGCCTGCAGCCGTAGCACTGTGGTGGCCGATCCCGTCAGATCTTGGAAGCTAAGCAGGGTTGGGCCTGGTTAGTGCTTGGATGGGAGACCGCCTGGGAACACTAGATATTGTAGGCTTGGGAGAAGGACCCGGCAACCCACTCCCAAAAATCAATACACCATTGAAAACCCTATGAATAGCAGAGAAGCACTGACAAGTGTTTCACCTGTTGTACATAGGGTCGTTATGAGTTGGACACCAACTCAACGGCACCTGACAACAATACAACAACATATTAATAGTCAAAGGAGAACAGTGGCAGCGCAGGGTTATTACCTATGAGTTAGGCACTCAGAGGTTCTATCACTAACCTCTTGAAGAAACTAAAGCTTGCTCCACAAGAGAAACTTTGCAGCTTTGGTGGAAATCCAAATTGATCTTAACCAAGACAGCAAATGTCACTTCTTATGACCTCGTGAGGCCTTTGTAGACTACTCATATACCCCATGGTGTCCTGAGGCCCTTGTATGTTTTTTTCCACCATCTTCTCCCTTCTCAGTGGGGGTTCCGTGATTGGCAGATACCTGTTTTGATGCTCCTAAGCTGTTGTGACATGGGAAAGCAGTTGCCTACCCAGGTAGGAAATCTGTGCCACAGGACGTCAGAAAGCTGCCAGTAGGAAGTTCTACCTGACAGATACCCTGCTAGCCCAGACAGTTCTCATTCTATTTGGTGTGCTCTATACATTGAGGTAACTGCTGAGACCCCCAGGTGAAAACAATTTACTCCAGCATTAACTGACTCACATCACTTCTAAGGACAGCTTCTAGGGGTCCAAAAGATCTTTTTAACTAGCCGCAATAAAAAGGCACTGGCTAGCTCAGCATGATGGCACATATCTGTAATCCTAGCACTACTGAGGTGGAGGCAGGAGCAGGGTGAGTTCGAAGCCAGCCTGGTCTACATAGAGAGACTCTGTCTCAAAACAACAAAGCACTGGCTGAGCCATGTTAGGGCCCTTAGTGGTCTTTGCCAGGTGCATTTCAGAACGTTAGGGATATTCCAAGAATTACGGAAAAGCTGAGTCATGGTGAGAGCTTTTTAAAGGTTATATGAACCAACTACAGAACCCCAAGAAGAAGATAAAATAATAGTTTTGACCCAAAATTTTAAAGTTCTACTAGTTAGAGGAAGAAAAATCTATTTTTCTTAAACAGTTTATTAAAGAGCACAAGAGAATAATGTTTTTAGAAAATATTCTGTAAATATATTTTTTCTTTCACTTTGCTGATTTCAACAGGATGAAGTCCGTTATTATTTTTTATTGGAAATTTTTAATGTACAACTGAATGCATTTCATTCTGACATGCATTTCATTGTGACATTTCCATATATGCATTTTATTGTACATTGCACAGATAAGTTCCACCTTACCTTCTTGTGCGCTTCCTCCCCCTGTCCCACCCACCCCCCACCAAAGACCTCTCTTCCATTTGTGTGAATTTTTGTGGTAATATTTTTCTGTATATCCTTGGATCCCAATTATGTTTAAGATCAAAACTTTTCCTGTAGTGAACTATCTTTTTACATTGTCGGTACTATTACATGAATTTTCCAGCCCATCCATATTATTACTATTCTTTGGTGTTATAATTATTTCCAGAACTATTAAAGTTGGGCTGTTCACCCTGAGGTCACCCCCTCCCCCATTCCTCACTCCTCCATGTTCCTCTTCTCCCCCCTCTCCTCTCCCAGGATTTCTTCCTTTTGCTAGATCCCTCCCTCCTTCTTTTTAGTAGGATGAGGTCCATTATTGCCACAAGCGCCTATTTAGAAAGGATTAGAGGGCAAGCTGCCCCCAACAGAGCACTCCTGCTGGTCTTCACCAAATCAGGAGCTCACTCAGGAAAGGGTGTGTGATGTAGCACAGGCCTGCACTGAAAGGGGAGAAGTAACATGTATTGAGTGCCCACCATGTACATATCAAGCACCCTGCTGAGCACTCAACATCTTATCTACTTATTACTCATGACGGCCCAGTTTGGTACGTGTGGTTCTTATCCTCCATTTATGGCTGAGGGAAGTTAAGTAACTTGCTTAAGGCCATATAGGCAGTCAAGGGACTTTTGTGTTGTTGTTGTTGTTGTTGTTAGGTGCTGTCGAGTTGAGTCCGACGCATAGCTACCCTCATAGGGTTTTCAATGGCTGTTTCGGGATTGCCTTGGGAGTGGGTTGCCACATCCTTCTCCCATTTTGCAGTGCTGGGAATCAAACTCAGGACCTTAGAGACTGCGGAGCAGTGCTCTACCAACTGAGCTAAATCCCAGCCCCAAAGGGACTTTTAGAGATTCTAAATTCTTAGGTCAGCGCTGGACAAACCTAAAAGAATGTGGTCGGTTTATAAGTTCTGACTGATGGGATGGCCGTGTCATAGTGTTTGATGAAAACGTTTTCCTAAAACTGCAGATCACGTTTGAAAACATGGCTGTGCACAGCTCCATCATTTGCTGTGCCTCAGCATCACCCAGGAACATGTTAGAAATGTGGACTCCTGGCTCCAGACCTCCCGAGTCAGAATCTATTTAAGGTGTAACCTCCATCAGGGCTGGGAACGTGCATCTCCAGCACCTAGGACAGCGCCTGCGGTGTGAGTGGTGATCCGTATTTGAATGAGGGACTGTTTTACTATCCGCAGGACTATGCAGAGTGCAGATATCTAACTTAACTGTGGAGATCCCTGGGAAATGTAGTTTCCATAATCTTTCCAAAAGTGTATGCATGGCATTTATAATTTATTAAAAACATTTCAAATAACTGCACAAACCACCTCAAGATATCTCACAGCACAAAAACAAAGCAGATTGCATTCCTTCCTTCTAAAAGGCTTAGGCTTTATTAATTTATCAGAATACATTTTAATAAGTAAGAAGCCATCTCCTTTGAAGGACTTGCTTGTTTTCTTCAGAAATGCCCTTATAAGCAGCTAGGAGTTCTATTTTTGAAACTCAAGTATTATAAACATATCATGTGGACCACGCCTTGTTCCCCCTTGCAGGCCAGGCCCAAACATGTCTGCCAGGTTCTTGAAGTGGTGTAGATGTTCATACTCTGTTTAGAGTGGCTACAAGTGACACAGGGATTGAGCAGATTCCAATCAGAGTCCACCAAAAAAGAAAAAAGAAAAATCTGTACTGATGAATTATTTATTTGAACAAGACAAAAACGTCTCCACGTGAGTTCCTTTTATACAGAAAGTGGAACATTTCAAATATATTAGTTTTTCTTTTTTGCCAACAGAATTCATCTCAATCTGGTCCCAGGAGCTGCTTCTAGTGCTAGGATTCACGTTTTAGCAACACATATGCACCCATGACAGCCAAAAGAGCGTACTGTAAAGAAAACACAATGGAAAATTACTGTGAGGCCTACAAATAAGCTTGGCCTACAAATGTATTCAGATGAAGTCTGTTCAATACTCGGCTGAGGATAGAATCAAAAGATGACCTCTCCCGTCTGTGCTTTGGTCTCCAAATGAGCGGTTCAATGCCACATTAAGGTTAAAAACCCAAAAATACACTGATGGAGTAAGGATCAAACACTGGACAAACACAGCGAATGCAGTGCTTATTCCTATGTTGTTTTCCATTGTTTTTCAAGTGGTTTTGCTTTTTAAAATAGAGATGCCATTTCTACTGAAGTCAGAAGATAAGCATTATTGGGTCTACTGCACTCCTACTTCGTATGTTTGAAAATGTCCACTATAATAAGCAACAACCACATAGGTACCCTTTTAGAATACAGGTAAACAAAAGGTAAAAGTAGCTACTTTAGGTAATTTAAGGGATTATGTTAATTTGCAGTTAACTACAAAAACTCTGCAGAAAAATTAATGGCAAGACATTTTAAGATGACTGCCTCCTTACAGTTGTATGAGTAAAAAACGAAAACAGAGACACATACATAAATTCCTACCTTGAATTTGGGATAGTCATTCATTATAATGGTGACCATACCAACATATGGTAAAAACCTAAATTGTGGGAACAAAATGCAAGAAATATAAAAATTGTTTATAATATGATAGCAACATTTGACAACTCTGTAAATCAGCCTTGAGCAACAGATCTTTCCTTTTTCTTTTTTGTGGTACTGCGGGCTGAACCCAGAGCCTGGCGCATGCTTTTGTAAGTGCTCTGCCACTGAGCTGCACCCCCAACCCATCTTTGATTTTTTTTTATCTTGAGACAAAGTCTCGCTAAATTACGCAGACTGCCTCTGGCCTCTGACTTGTGATCCTCCTGCTTCTGCCTTTCAAATCATTGGGATTGCAGGGATGTGGGATTACAGGCACTGTGCCAGACGGAAACAAGATCTTTCATCGGAATACCACTGATTGGAGCTACAAAGTCAATACTCACTCCTGTCTCAAACAGCTTGATTAGTAAAAAGCATCAGAGCTACCAGCTAGGAATTTTTTTCCCTCTCAGTACTGGGAGGCTGAATCCTGGGCCTTGCACATTACTGGGGTTAGAGGCAAGTGCCACAGCACCCAGCTAGGACAACTGTTAAAGCAGGCACATGACTCGAGCTAGCGGTGTTACTTGTCTTCATTTACGACAATTAAAATCATTAGTTGAGCCATATGTACAAACAGAATAGGCAACTTTCCAAATCTAGTCTTTAGTTTTTTAGGTGAAGGTAAGTTTCAGGTTGTTGTTGTTAGGTGCCATCGAGTCGGTATCTGACTCACAGCGACCCTCTATACAACAGGGGAAACACTATTGTCAGTGCTTCTCTGCTGTTCATAGGGTTTTCAATGGCAGATTGATTTTTGGGAGGGGCTTTCCAGGTCCTTCTCCCAAGCCTACAGCTTCTGGTCTTCCCAGGTGGTCTCCCATCCAGGTACTAACCAGGCCTGACCCTGCTTAGCTTCTGAGATCTGAAGGGATTGAATGCCACAGGGCTAAGGCTACAGGCAAGTTTCAGGTGGCCTATATAAAAATTGCTGTTAGATCAAGTGTTAAAGCATGTAGACAGCCAGTTTGTAAATTAAAGAATCATCATCATTTTCATTTCACAGTCCTTTTCAGATGTAACAAATAAGTTTATTGGGCAGTGAATACAAATGTGAATCCCATAACTTATACTCAAATCTGATTATGATTCCAGAGAGAGAAGGTTCAGAGCCAGTGATGATGCTGGCAAAATTAATGTCAATACGTCATCAGTCTCCTCATCTCGGCTAATGGGAAACAAGGTACCGATTCACAGACCCTCTTGTCAATAATCTGTAGGCTCAACCTCTTGTCCACAGCCTTTTGCTAGAGTGTTAGAAATACAGGACTGAGTATCTCCCTGCACATATGCAAGTTGAAAGACAACAGCGAAAAATGGCTAACAGCATGGCAAGAGGCCTTCAGCCATAATCTGTTTAATAAAGCTACATCTTGCACAATGGTAGCCAGTGTCTCCAGTCTTATGTAGCCAGATGAGACTGGGTAAGCAAGAAAACATTTCTAATAAGGGTTAGATAAAAAATGGGTCACCAAGAGAGGGGAAGAATCTTTTTTGTTTTTTAGTAAAAGGGTACACTCTCTGCCTTATCAGTCAGAACCAGAACTCATTGCTTGAACTATCATGCAAATTTAATTCTGATTTATTACACAACTGTTTTCAGTTGTGAAAAATAGATAAGAAATAATCTAAATGGCTACTACATACAAAAAAAAAAAAACAAGTCTACCAAAAAGATGCTCAGTTACAAAAGTGATTACTAGAAATAGAACAGCATTTAACCATATAAAAGATAAAGACGTAAATTTGACATAAATAGCGATTACCCACTTCCTGTTGGGTGAAAAGTCCAATTCTACATAAAATTGTGTAGTATACATGTGCACACACCCCTATTAGGCACAGAAAGTACCCAGAACATTCACCAGAACATTAAGTAGTGGTCATCTCTGGGAGGATTACTTGCAACTGTTATTTTAAATCCACAAATCACTAATCTCTTCGTGAGAATTTATTCTGAAATAGAATTAAGCCAATGATATAGAAATATACTTGGATTCAGTTTTAGATTTTAGGTCCCTAGAAAGTATTACGTTTTCGAGCCGGGCGCGGTGGCGCACGCCTGTAATCCCAGTGGCTGGGGAGGCAGAGGCAGGAGGATCGCAAGTTCGAGACCAGAGGCAGTCTGCGTAACTTAGCGAGACCCTGTCTCAAACAGTAAAACAATGGGCTGGGGTGCAGCTCAGTGGTTCAGCACTTGCAGAGCATGCAGGCACGAGGCCCTGGGTTCAACCCCCAGTACCACAAAAAAAAAAAAAAAAAAAAAAGTATTAAGTTTTATTAGTCTTCACAGTATAAACTATAACTACTGAGAATGCTCCTGACATATGTGTGTAAGGAATGATTCTATTACACCGTAATTTTAGTTTCCAAGTTTTCTCCTGTTTCTGAAACTTCTGTGTAATTTAGAAATTCATCCTCACCCTCGTGCTCTCCCCACCACATCCTTCTTTTCCAGCCAGTTCTGGCCTTCTTTGTACAAGCCTCTGTCATCAACTTCATTATTATCTCCTTTAGTCAGGAATTTGATGTCTCCATTATCTCTGGAAAGCAAAATAATGTCTTCTCAAAAATTATTTTCAGCAAGGCATCATCAAAAACAAATTAAATATTAGTTTACCCAAGACATCACAGTCAATCATGAGCATTTAGAAAGCAGTCAAAGAATACTTGACCTTTCTTTGGTCTAAGATGACTGTTTACAGATAACCATTCAGCTGAAGCCCAAACCTAATGATAACTTTGTGGACTTAATTCTGAAATACTCAAGAAACCCTGACAACCCAAAAAGCATAGCAAAGCACAAGGGCAACAGAGAGGCAATTACTCGCTTCCAGCACAGCCCATGAAAAAGAATCACTTCTCACTCACGCCTTCTTGGAATGAACAAAAAAACAAAACAAAACCAACAATAAAACAAAGCACCTAACTTATTTTTAAATCAGAAAACAAGAGTATTCATGTCGTTCATCAATGGTCAGAGTCCTGTGAATAGCCCCTGTACCGGTCTCTCAAGTGCAGATTCCTAATACACCAAAATGGCGCTGGTAATGGGCTTCTCCAGGCCTACTTCAGTCATTACCCTGAGTCACAACAGGTCAGAAGTTAGGACATGAGACTGATTTCTCTCTCCATGCCAGACTTGAACTATTCTGTTCCTTCTTTGTCCTCACGGACCAGTTTGTTAGCAAGGATTCTATTTCTCTTCGCTCTAGACATGAACTTGGTCCGAGACCACACAGATTTGAAAACAAGGTAATTTAAATGCAACTGTGCCCTTAGCTGTCCTAAGCTTTTCCTTGCCAAATGTGGAATGTGCCAATGCATTACTTCCTTCACCACTGAGTACAGTGATGCAAAATCAGGATGGTAAGGAAAAGAGAATCACAAACCACTTTAAAACCAGTATGGTAAAGAGACACCTGAAATTAATATTAGGTCTTCTAAAGTCGATATTAGAAATACCAAAGATTTGAAACTATGTCAAAAAGCAAACTGATTTGCAGCTGTGGTTACCCAGGAAGCCAAGAGGATAAAAATCCTGACCCACTCTCACAATTCACACAGGCTACAGAAAATAATCATTTCTTTGATTTTGAACAATTTTTCATCTTTAGAAATTATTTTTAAATCAAGTGAGAGTACTACCATATCATAACTAAGCATAAGTTCAAAACTAGATATTAAGTAACTGTTAGAACAGAACCTGTGTATCAACACAAACTGAAACCGGGTTGTTATAATGTTTGGCATAATAAAGTGAACATTTAAGTATCAATATCTTTGAGGAACACCTAGAAACAGTGAATAGAATGAGAATCTCATACTAGAAATGTGCATATAGTTATGCCCCCTCCCACACATGGTAAGAAATGCTCCATTATTTAAAAACACAGATAAACATACCTAAATATAATTCTATCAATCATGTGCGTAAAAATGCTATACTAAGCTACAAAGGTAAATGAATAACCAGGTATATAAAATGTAATTTTCACTCTCTCACGGAAGCTTTTTGTAATTAAGCTAGGTAAATGTTTTCCTTCTCAAAAAGAAACCAGACTTTATTAAGGTCTTAACAAGTCATCACCATGTTTAAGAGAAAGGCAAGGCTGTCTGCAGGGGGAAGAATTAATGCAGGATGTGCCATGAACCAAACGTGAGATGCTTTGGGGAAAGGAATTTTCATCCCTCTAGGGCTAATTTTGGGCTGGGATTTAGCTCAATTGGTAGAGTGCTGCGCTGTAATCTCTGAGGTCCTGAGTTCAATTCCCAGCACTGCAAAAATGGGAGAAGGACCTGGCAATCCACTCCCAAGGCAATCCCAAAACAGTCAGCCATTGAGAACCCTATGAGGGTCACTATGAGTTGGATACTGACTCGACGGCACCTAACAACTGGGTTAATTTTGCTGCTGAAAATGCCACTTTGGCCAAAATGACACAGAGGAATGGCTACCTTTATTACACTTTAGAAAATAATCTTCATATCAAAATAATCCTCTGTTACAATGTGATTTGATTTTGAAACTCCTTCAAGTAGCTAATCTTATGCATCCCACCTTACATGTGTGCTCCAATTTGGTTATTTTAAGTGCTTTAGTAAACATTAATTCATTTAACTTTCATAATCACCTCGTGGGTTATTGTGGGAAAAATACTATCACTGAAATTTACAGAATGAGTTAGGTAGCTGGTCCAATCACCCAGTTAGTACTGGGCAGAACTGGGAACATCGCCCAGTCTAATTAATCACTAAAACCATCTACCGAGATTTACAAAAACAAGATAAACAAGTAAAGCCTCTTTACTTTTCATGAACTTTGATTACTCTGTGAACTATCGGAATGTCTCGTCCTTCAACTTTAAAAACAACTATTTCACCAGCTCTAATGGGGTCTTCCCGGAAATTTGTGAGGAACAGCAGGTCTCCCCTGTGAAAGGCCGGCTCCATGCTGCCACTGGAAAGAAACACAAAGTCACCATCAGTGTTATCTGGGGTCCAAGGGGTGACGACAGGCAACTTACCAGAGATGACGCGCTCATTACCAGTCACAGGGTTTTTCCTTCCAGCTCACGTAATAAGGAAATGAGAGAGGAAATGGTTTCTACTTAGATTTACGGGAAGGGCACTAACAGGCCTCTCTGCAGTTTTCATTAGAGGGGAAAGGACAAAGAATAACGTGGACTCGAAAGTCAGAGCTGCGGATCTTTAGCCTCAGCACAAGTCCTACCTCTACAAATATGTTCTCATTCAGCACTGCAGACTCTCACAGCTGGTTCACCCTCTAGGGCAATTCTTTCACATCACGGCATATCCCCAGCACCCAGGACCCTGCAGTACTTGTTCAAGGAATAAGAATCACACCAATGAATAAACTGAGGAAGCAGGACCTGTCCCCAAAGCCATGCTGAGGGTTGGGAGAAAACGTGAGTCCCAGTCTCACCTCTTGTGGCATCATCTTTCTGACCACATTCTACAAACCCTTAGGCCTACCAAATATTCTGCAGCTGTAGCCCTGTGGCATCCGATACA